>PVHX01006295.1:27480-102389 GCA_004024805.1 Geosciurus inauris | reverse complement strand
GAGCAGGGCCAGGGTGCTGATCAGAGCCCATTCCCAAGGTGACAGTCCAGGGGTGCCAGGGGCTCACCTGAGCAGATGACTCCTGCGTCCTCATGGTGTCCACAGTTATGGGAGAGCCAACCTCGGTGGGAACAGCTCCACAGATAGGACTCATGCCCTGAGCAGGCCACATCGTCCAGGACAATCGGCCCTGAGCCCTCACCAAACCGGGCACTCCCTGGGGCAGACACAGCCCAGCCACAGCCCAGCTGCCTGCAGACCACGTTGGCGTCATTGATGTCCCAGCTGTCATCGCACACGGTGCCCCAGGAGCCTCTGTACAGGACCTCCACCCGGCCTTGACACCTGTCACCTCCATTCACCAGCCGCAGGGATAATCCGGAATCTGTCTCTACTAGGGGACAAAAATTCTTTATCCATCATTTATCCATGACTTGGAGGCTCTAAGCCATGTTCACTACCCTGAGCCAGCTGTCACCAATGAACATGCCCAGAGATTTATCATCAGAATGAGAGAAACATTGATATTTTATTCTGCTAAGGATGCCCAAGCCATGGGAATCTCCCATGACCCCAGGGAAGGTGACAGGTATTCACACTTCTCCCCACTCTGGGCATAAACAGCAAGGAACTCCATAGCCATGCTGAGCCAGCCCAGACCTCTTCATGTTCAGATGCTTGTTGGCACCTGCATAGTCTTGTCTGTATTCTGTGAAGGTAACAGTGGACGGCAGGCTGTTGTCCACACAGAAGCTATAGTAAAAAAGGTTTGACAGTCACCTGAATCTACACATCCTGGTTCAAAGCCAAAAACAAGGATCTGGTAGGATTAGTAACCATTTTGGTTGAAGGGGAATCTGATCCCTTGGATGGAGATCTTTCTTGAGGTCCTGGATCAGAAAGCCCCTGGAGACAGGTCACCACCCACTCACCCAAAAATCATACCAATGACTTGGCCTTTATAGAGTCTGCCCTCTCCAACTCACAGAGGCATGTGCTAGGCAGGAACCACCTTAACCCTCATGCCACTATTTTCAAAGGCAGATTTGTCCACAGACAGGCAGTGAGTCCCAGGGATTGTTGGGAGGATTCTTTACCTGTTGGTACTAATGAGGTCGGGATAGGCCATGTGTCTGCAAATGACAACAAAGAGGAAAGCTAAAATTAGACTTGAGGGGAAAGTTCTCTGTCCTAAGCAGGCCTCAGGATGCAGATGGCTCCTGTCAGTTTCCCCCTGAGTGTCTAGACAAGGCTCCTGCTTATAAGCTCATTCATGAGACAGAGTTCCTGCTGCTGATCAGACTGGCCTCTCCATCTCTTTTAACCTGGGTTGCACCAAACAGAATCTCCATCTGTTTGGTGACCCATGTACTGCCTGGTACTCCTGGCACCATCATTCACACCAGATACCTGGAGTCAAAAGGTTAAAGAGAGCAGGTTGTGCAGCAGAGGAGAATCCGTTTTACTGGAAACTAGAAGCCCTAAACATTCATTGCTGCTCCATCTATGTGACACAGCCTTTTCATCTTTCAGGCACAGACGTGTCCTGCAGAACCTGAGGGGGTTTCTAGAAGTGAGGGCAGAAGTATCTGGCTTGCACAACATGGCCCTTCTACAGGAGGTCATAAAATATCATTGTCATTTCCAAGCTAGGTCACGTTAGTCTTAAATATGAAAGGGCCAGAGCTCACTGAACGTGTGACGATTTTCTCAAGCTGCAAGGGTTATTAACAAGAACTAATTCTACAATCTGAAAAAAAAAAAAAAACTCAGATGGATTGAGGATATAAAGGCATCTTCTGACTCCTAATGCCCAGGTAAGAACTGCCCTGCTGCGAGTGTCCCCAAGAAGAAAGTAATATGTGCCAAGAGAGGTGAAGTCCAGATAGTGAGCACAAGAGCAAGGGATGCTGGGACTCACTTGGGATGGATGTGGACTGGGCCAGGGCATCTGCAAGAAGAAGAAGGAAGGTTAGACAGAATGCACACAGGCCCACCTGGAATCACAGGTGGCGCAGACTCAGTGTATTTACAGGTTGAACTGAGGTTCTGCTAGCGCCCCCTAGTGGATGCTGGCAGAAAGCAACCTGAATCCCTTAATCCTCCATGGAGGATTCAACTCTCCTGCAGTAGCAAGGTTTAGGCCACACCTGGGCCAGGCTACATTAGCCTTTGCATAAATATGCAGGGGAGTGCTCAACGGCTGTTCTAAGTCAAGGACTTGCCCTGGAGTTGGGACCACTCTGAGGTCCTACATGGATTCTGAAGATCCTCCCTGCTGCGAGAGGTCAGCAGCCTCCCTCGCTGGGTCATTACACCAGTTACCACCCTGCCATCCCACATGCTCACTGCTGTCCCAACCTCTCTCATGATCACAAGTGAGTCACTGACACTCACAACCTTTCCTCTGAGTAGCTGTTGGTAGCCCCCAAATGATGATAGCTTCAAGGAGAGGAGGGAGTTTACAACCACATCTCCAAAAGGCTGCCCATGAAGAGAACGTTAGGGACCGCTGGGGACAAGAGTTGGTCAAATGTTCCTCAGCAACAATAATGGCTTGTTGTTTCTGCCCTCTATGCCAGACTCTGAAACAGATCACTGGTGACCAGTCATCGCCGAACCAACGTTGGGGTGTTGCTTTCAGGAAGCAGAAAGTACTGACCCTACTGCTTCATCCACTAGGGGTCACCTGTTTGGCTGAACTCCAGTGCCACTGGATACTGTGAGTGGCTTGGGTGGGGGACTTGAATGAGAGTTGCATTTTCTTTGAATATTTGTCAACTCAGAATGGGGCCCAGTGGTGACCACAGAATGAAATTATGGAAGCAGGGTTTGATTCCCTGATCAAAACTCATTCCTGGGAAGGGAAGCTCATCACTCTTTTGGGCCCACCTGAGCAGATGACTCCTGCATCCTCTTGGTGTCCACAGTTATGGGAGAGCCAACCTCGGTGGGGGCAGCTCCACAGATAGGACTCATGCCCTGAGCAGGCCACATCGTCCAGGACAATCGGCCCTGAGCCCTGACCAAACCGGGCACTCCCTGGGGCAGACACAGCCCAGCCACAGCCCAGCTGCCTGCAGACCACGTTGGCATCATTGGTGTCCCAGCTGTCATCGCACACGGTGCCCCAGGAACCCTGATACTGGACTTCCACACGGCCCTCACATCGGTTTCCACCATTCTCCAGCCTCAAGGCCAATCCAGAATCAGTTCCTAGAGAAGACACATGATTTCTCATTTCATGCTGTTTTCTATAATGGTCAAGGTTGTCCAGTCGTGTGCAGACAATACCACTTCCCAGGGGCTAAGTGCCATTGTGAAATTTGAAGTCCACACAGCAATATAAAATGTGAGCTCTGTCCCCTCCTGGGCCTTGGACACCTGTCCTGTGAAGGTCCTCACCCGCGGCACCTCATTCTCCTGATCTCATTGGGATGCACATACCAGTTCCATACTCCTTTGACATGAGAATAGCCATTGCTCTGTCAACTGCCATGACCTGTGCTGCATCTGCCCTGGATGATAGCCAACCTTGCAACCAAGGCCTTCAAGTACAGATGACCCAGTCAGTTGGATCCCCAGGGACAACAAAGGCTGGAGATGACTTAGAGTAGTATCACCTGAAATAGGACATCAGTCCCACCCACATATGCCTGGAGACTTTTCTGGAAAATCATCTTATTCTGATCTTTCTAGCCCCAAGATTTCTTTTGACTCAAAACTAACCCAAGCGCCAACAGGTTTGTGACCTAAAGAGACAATGTGGGGAGAAAGACCTGTTGCCACTATATCTGCAGGAGGCAGAAAAGAAATAAACAAGTGAAAGAATGATGTTTGGCCTTCAGATGGTGGGGAGTATTCTTCCTACTTTGCACGCTGGAGGGATCTAAAGATTGTCCAACATGATACTTCTCTAGCAGAGGCCTGGACAGAGGCCTGATTTCCTGTACAGGGGACACATGAGGCCTCTGCTGAAGAGAAGCCTGCTGATATTAGAATGTCCCATAAGGAGCTCTGATATCTCTCTGGGGCTGTAGAGATAACTTGGAGCACATTTTACACACGCTCCTCTTGATCCTATAGGCAGGGTCCTTGGAGTCAGAATGGTTAGGATCAGCACAGAGCCATGAATATGGAGGAGGTGGCACTCTAGACTGGAGAAATGATTCCACTGATCTCTGTCCCAAAATACATAGGCTCCTAAAGACCCCCATATTCTGACTGACTCCTCCCCACCCACAAGGAAACTGCCAAGCCTGGTTGAGAAGGCATCAGTCCTTGCACTAAGCATTTGCAACACACCCATCACTCCATCCCTAAAAGTTTTCCTGAGGAAGAGCCAAACCCATGGATATACTTGGCATTGTGACCTACAGAGAGGGACTCATATAAAATTATTCATTACCTATTGCAATAGAGGTCTCAGCATTTGCTAATTTGGGCTCTGTGTATTGTAATTATAAAAGATGAAAAGCAAATAAGACCAAAAACATAACAGAAAAGATCGAGTTAAGTCTCTGAGAAGAATCAAGACTTGGAAGTAAACTGAAATCTGTTGATTTGTCATTCCTGATCTGGATTTTGCCCTGCTGGATGGAAATGTCAAGAAACCTGTCTAGCTTTTGGTCTAAAAGGCTGTTTGGGGAGAAAATATCTCTGTGTCACCCTATTGAATCTGATCTGCCTACATATGACCTATACAGAACATCAGGGGATGGACCCAAAAATAACTTATCCCATGCTTGTACCTCTAACTGATTTCTTATCTAATTGCATTGGCTAGTATCTCCAAAACAATATTGAATAGCAGTGGTGTTGGTGGGCATGCTTGCCTTGTTTTTTGTTTTCATGAAAATGCTCCTAATGTTACCCCTTAAAGTAAGATATTGACATTAAATCTATGTGTTCAAATTCTTCCAAACACGAGAGCTGACTGGTGCTAGGGCTTGGAGAGAAGACAGCTGGAGAGCCACCCCGAACCTGCTACAACCAGAGCTCTCAGCTGCTAAGTGACCTACTGGGCTTCTACATGAGATATTTGGATCTAGAAGTTGACCCCCTGCCACAGTGGAGGGGCAGCTCTAAGTAAGCCCTATCTGCAGTCCTGTGTCACAGGCAGATCAACCCAACCCTCCTTCTCTCACTCTCATCCCTAGTTGGGCCAGTTGCCCCCAAGGACTTGTCAGGCCCAGCTGCTGTTTCCATTATATAACATAGTCCTCAGGGGGAACCACCACAAACAAGGGAACAGGTTCTCCTTGTAGAGCTGCTGCAATAAGAAAATGTGGACTCTTGGGAAGAGATGTGGCTAAGTTTGAATAAAGTCAGTCTCACCCTTAGCTCTTGTGACATTTATGTCCTTAACCAGAAGAGAAAGCGGAGGTAAGATCAGGGATACCCTATTGGCCTGAGGAACAGAAACACCTGACACGCACCATTGGAATTCTTGACTGAGCCATGTGGACACCTGGGTGGGCCAGAGGCCTTGGTATGGAGATTGTCCTTGATCTTGGCTTAGGGCTAAAGTGGGAAATGGGAAGTGCCTTCCCTTCCCTAAGGCCGTGCTGCCAGAATCTCAGGCTTTGTTGACTGTACTTCCCAGATCTCTCACTGGAGGCGTCCCAGGGGAAGAAACGGACTTCTGATGCCCACAGACTGAAGGATTGTGATCTCCAGAGTGGCTGGGTATGGGCTTGGAGAAAGGCAGGGGCAGGATGTAGTCTGAGCAGGTTTGTACCTGCCTCCCTGGCTCTGTAACCCAAGACCCAGCACCCGAGACTGGCCAGGGGTCAGCAGGGATGAGTGAGAACCACAGGGCACTGAGCACAGCAATGAGACCATTCAGGACAGGACACAAGGCTCCACCTTAGAGATCCTTGGAGATGCCTGTGGAGGCTGATTTCTTCCCAGCCTCTCTCACGGACGTGATCCGCGAGAGAGATGTCCACTCAGGCCTGAGGCCTTCTTCAGAAGGAGGGCTGAACACCCCATCCCGGGCACCCTCAGAGATGAACCCCTAGGTTCCTGGGGGCCTGAGCCCACAAGGACCCCACATAACAAACATTACCTTCTGCCACTGTTGTCAGGGGCACCTCGGAGGTAAACCTAGAAGCTGCAGAGGAAGAGGGGAAGAGGTCATCGGGTGCCAGCGATCACTTGAGGAAGGCGGGCTTCTGCTTTCTCAGCCTTGAAAACGGGAACTGGAAGCACACATGCTGAGGCCCCCTCCATTGCTAAAAGGCTATGGTTTGGTATTGGTATTGCTGTGAAATTCAACATCAATCTGTCACTTGGTAACCAGGGATGCCCCCACAAACTTTTTTTTTTTTTTTTTTTTTGGTTCTTCTCACCATTTTCTCCCTCCTCTGCTTTCGGTCTCCATCCAAAAAAGCACCCCGTTCAGTAATAGCCCATGCTAGTCACAAGATTGGACTTCAAATCTCCAATGACACCCTCAAATGATAAACATTTGCCATCACTGAGATATTCCTGAAAAGGTGACCCCAACCAGAAAGAAAGGCAGTTTCCAGAGTCGTATTCTGGGGCAGCAGGACGTATCCCTGGAGGCAGCCATTCGTAGGTGGGGTTACAGTGACACCCTATAGTAGCTGAACTGCACGAGCCATGTGGTAAATGTCAGTGAACAGTTTAACAGAAACTCCTCTTCCGGGGACATAAAATAGGACAGCATCTTAGGAGCCTTCTTTGTACATTAAGACCCCTTGGTGTCTGAATAGGTCCCAGCACCATGTGACCCAAAGAAATGCAGCCTGGAATGCACTGGGCTGGGCAAGGGGATCTCTTTTCCACCTGTGGTGTAAGCATCTTTGCCTTGGCATTTAATTCCCAGTAAATAGAACATAGTGATTTGATTTTAGTTCACTTTTAAGTAGTAAGGACTAGCGGCTGCCCCATCCTTTCCCACCTTTAAAGGAAGGGAAACTGCTACTTAGGCCTCGATGGTCATGCTGCTCCTCATCAGAGCCAGTGCCCTGAGGGAGGGTGTCAGCAAGCTCTGAGGCCAAAGCCAGCCTCCAGCACTTCCCAGTGGATGACAGGCAGGTCCCTGATCCCTCTGAGCCTCAATGTCTTTGCAAAAAGAGGCAGTAATACAGGTGCTTTACCACCAAATAAAGCAGGACTGATAGCAGAGCAAGTAAACTGTAAAGTGTACACACACACACACACACACACACACACACACACGCAGGTGCTATGGCCTTGGGGTGAGCGTGCCGCCAGGTGATGGCTGCTCTACCTGAGCACACGACTCCAGCATCTTCCCTGTGGCCGCACTCGTGGTTGTACCACCCATCGTGGTGGCAGCTGGACAGGTAGGGCTCCCCTCCTGCGCAGTACACAGCGCCCAGGAGAATGTTCCCCGAGCCCTGACCAAAGTGAGCCCCGCCCAGGGCTGACACGGAACGGCCACAGCCGAGCTGCCGACAGACGACATCTGCATCCTGGGTGTCCCAGCTGTCGTCACACACAGTGCCCCAGTAGCCTTGGTACAGGACTTCCACCCGGCCCTGACACCGGTCACGGCCATTCACCAGCCTCACAGGTAAACCTGCATCAACACAGCGGGAAGCCCGGGGCTTGGTGCTCTCTGCCCCCCTGGCTTGCGCCACCTAGCGCTCCCTTTTCTCATTCCTCTGAGCGCCCTGCGCTGTCCCCCATCACCAACTCTCCCCACCTCAGGACCTTAAATGTCACTGTCTTTGCCATTTTCTTACTCTCTCTTTCCCCCTGGAGGTCCCCATGCACTCTGAGAACTCCCCACACAGAGGACCCCCCAAAGCCACCACTCAGGTCCTACCCAGCCCTGACAGTCCCAGCCCTGAGCTCCACATGAAAATTTCAATGGCCTCTAGGATGTCCCATCCCGCCATCCCAAACTCAGCACGGCCACTTCCCCCCACTTGGATTGACAATGTCTTCACTCTCCACGCCAGCTGGGCTGAAATTCTGACATTACCTCTGATTCCTGCTCCCCTTCACCTCCACATCCAACTGAGCACCAAGGCCCCCCTTTCCCTTTCCTGCCCATTTGGTGGGTTAGACCTCCATCCTCTTGAATGCGGCCTCCTCTGGGGGATCCAGGTGATCTCTCTCCGCTCCTCCCTTCTCTCATGCACCCACATTCATTGACCCCACAGAGCTCACTCTGCCCTTTCCTGTACTCAGAGGACTCGTCTGTCTCCACTGGATGGCCCACAAGTTTAACCTTTGCAAAGAGCAGATATGTTCAAGCCATTTCCCTTCGCACACTGCTTCACACGCTGCTCCACCACCATCAGGGTCAAGCACAGGGTGGCATGTGTAGAGAGCAGGCCTCGCCCTACCCTTCAGCCTCCTCTCCCACAGTAACAATGGCCATGCCGGGGGAGTCAACAGGCACCCCTCTCCTGCCTGGCACGATGCCTGTGAACCACCCACAGTGGAAAGCTACACTGATGTAGTCAAGGAAACAGACAGCGGGTCCTGAGGGATCTCGGCCAACATCCTGACATCAGCAGTTAGATCCTGGTTGTGGCTCTTCTGTGGTTAGTTTGAGGTTATGAGAAATCTGTGACAGGTTGAAATGAGGTGCAGGGTAAGGGGAAAGGTGGTTGTTTTCGTTTGGCAGGTGGTGTTCAGGGAAAGAGGGAAGAATGGCCAATTGGACAATTTCCATGGTGTTCCCAAGTTTATTCTGGGCCTCTTCACCCCTTCTTACGATCCCCTTCTGGCACTCCTGTGATGATCCCTCCAAAAGAGCTCACTATGTCCCTGCCTCAGCCTGGTCCTTGCTTGGGGTCAGAAAAAAACCTGCCCTTCGTCTCTAAATAAAACACAAAATGGGGCTGGGGATGTGGCTCAGTGGTCGAGTGCCCCTGAGTTCAATCCTCAGTAACAAAACAAAACAAAACAAAAAAACTGCCTCTGAAGCTCCTCTCAGGCCACTTTTGCAAATTTCAAGGCATGTCTTAGAAAAGGGGGATTGCTCAAAAGTGCCAGGGTTCGTTTGTCCTAGGTGACCCTAACACATCAAACCTGGTCACACACTCCCTGCAGAAAGTGTGTGTATATGGGGGGGCTCACTTAACAAGAGCCACAGACAGGGTTCCAGTTCCGGGTTCAAATCTCTGCCCTGCCATTTAACAGCCATGTGACTTTAAATTTATAAGTACTGGGAAATTACCCCCAAACATCCTAGCTTTCCCATCTGCAAAATAGGCATAATGATACTTACATCAAGTATTGGGAAGATTTCATTTACCATATGCATAATTATGTGACAGGTAGTAAGATAGCTTGTTATATAGTAACTCATTTAAGGCATGAAAATAATTTTGTGCCAAGGACATAACTTGGCACAAAAAAAACAAAAACTGAGCACCAAGGCCCTTTGTCTTTGAGATAACTGCTCTTATTGTACAGAAGGAGAGGCACTGGCTGTTTTCATGTCTCTTCTGACACTAGGCTGAAGCTAAGTTTATCCAACAAATGACTGAGAAAGAAGGAGGAAGGAAAGTGACAGGTGAGATTAACTGTGCATCTGGGACATGGCCAGGGGCTACGCACCCACAACATTTGTCCCCACTCCATCACTGGGCATTTGTTTTGTGGCTCTGACTAGCCAATAACAGCAAAAACAACAGCAGCAGCAGCAGCAGCAGAACTGACCATCCCAGCAAGTAACCGAAACTCTGGGAAGAAGAGTAAAGAGGAAAAGGTCTTATCCTGCTTTGTAGCCCCCCTGGGTCCATTGTTCTAGAAAGAAATCAAAGGCATCTTAGAAAAAGAGGTCCCACCATTTGAAAATGATCTATAGGTCACAGAAATTGAATTCAGCTTTGCCTCACAATCCTAACCAGGGGGCGCTGTGGTTTGATCTTGCCTGTGTGTGCCTCCTGCATACTTGTTAACAGTGTTTGTAACAGCGCATGGAAGCGAGTGGATTGGAGATAAGGCACTCAGTATTTTCAGATATAATAAACAAAAATAGGTAGCATTTAAAATATATACACATACCACAGCTACTTTCCTTGGAAATTTTTAGCCAACTAATGCTTCTGTAACCACCTTGAGTACAAAAAGTCTCATTCAGGACAAGCAGGAGGGTTTCCCGAAGTGTGGGCAGATGAGCCGTAGGTGCAGGTCTACAGAATTGCAGGCTCCTGAGCCCCCCACTCAGGCCTCCGAATCAAGCTCTCTCAAAGGAGGGAGTTGAATGGAAAGACCTGTGTTTATGTAATTATTCTACTCAATTCTGACTGCATTCCCATGAGGTCCATTTATGCTATGGCTGAAGGAAGTCTCTGTTGCCTCTGCATTTCTACAGGACCAAATCTCACCTTTATGCAGTCCTCAGACTGTCCATTAAGGTTTAGTGAGGTGGCATTTATTCTAAAGACAAAAACAGCTGTATAGGGTGGAAAACATAATAATCTAATACAGAATGTTCTTTTTTTTTTTTGGTACTGGAGATTGAACTCAGGGGTATGCGACCACTGAGCCACATCCCCAGCCCTATTTTGTGTTTTATGTAGAGACAGGGTCTCACTGAGTTGCTTAGCGCCTCGCCCTTGCTGAGGCTGGCTTTGAACTCACGATTCTCCTGTCTCAGCCTCCCTAAGTGCTGGGATTACAGGCTTGTGTCACCGCGCCCGGCTCAGAATGTTCTTTTCAAAGTACTTACCAGCTGTCAGAACATCTGATTCCGTACCTGTAAAGGAATAAAAGAAAACTTAGATGTGTTCGGGTTTCACCCACAGGGACCCTGAGAAAAGCCTCCTGTGAAGCTGTACAGTTGACTAAGAAGCAGACACAGCAATTAGCACAGTCGACAGCTGACCTCGGGGTCCAGCACGGTGACCTGAGCAGGTGTGTTAGACATTTCTGCTTTTTCCCACCCCCAAAGCTAAGATAAAGCAAAGAGAGTCTACGTTAATCCATCCTCAAGAGTGAAATGTACCCCTGGGATCCACATCCACAAATTCAACACAGAGTGGATCAAAATGTTGGGGGGAAAAGTGCATCTGTACTGAGCATGCGAAGGCTTTTTTTCCTGTCCTTATACCCCAAACAATACAGTGTGATGACTATTTACAAACATTTACATTTATATTGCATTCCACACCTAAGTCATCTAGAGGTGGTTTATGGTGTGCGGGAGGCGGGAGAAGGGAGGAAAAAATACTGCACATCTTGTGTGAGGGGATCGAGCAGCGGGGGATTTTGGTATTTCAAGGCAATAGGAAGGGGGCTTCGGCCACACCCTGCCCTGCCAAAACCTGGCACCAGAGCCAGGCACTCTGTTAGGTTCCTGATGGTGCAAGGTGCTGGGCTGGGTACTAAGTGGGTGAGGCATGCTCCCTCCCGTCCAGGGACTTCCAGCATGGCAGGATCCCTAGAAACAGCCTGTCTAGTGCAAGAGGCAATGTCAGCCAAGACGCTGGGGGAGGATGTGAGTGGCACCCAGGGTGTCCATGTACCTGTTTCTGTGTTGTTGTGTGTCTGTTGCTACTGTGTTAGTGTGTCTCTGTGTGTGTAAGCATATCTCCGTGTGTGAGATGCTTGTGAGTGTGAGATTGTGATTGTGCATCTGCTTGTGTGCCTGCATGTGCTTCTGTGTGTATCTTTGTGTGTCTGCATACCTGTGTATGTGAAGTTGTGTCTGTGTCCACATGTGTATCTGTTCATATGTGAGAGGTGTGTGTACAAATGATGTTATGTGCCTGTCTCTAAGCAGCTTATTTCAGGGAAAGACAAGGTCCCTGGCATGAAAAAGAGAAGTTAGGTTTAGCTGGGTGGAGTGTCGGGGAGCGGAGGGCAAGACAGACTCCCATAGGCAGCGACAGCCGGAAGGCCGTGGCTGGGGGCAGTGGGCTGCAGTGGGGTTACTTAGTCTGTGAGAGAGCCAGCAGCAAGCTGTCCTGAAAAACAAGAAGAGTAAATAAAACCAGGGGTAGAAAACAGCAGGGACCTGTCGGGGGCTGGTACACGGTGTTGGCAAAGCAGGGCTGCTGCGCTTGGACTGGATCCCAAAGTGAAGCCTCGGGCTTCCTCCTCATTCCAAGCTTTTGGCAGCTACAGCGGCTGAGTTTCATTAACACCTGGTGGTGTGTTTGCTCATTTAAGAAGATTAAAGGACTGTGGCGAAGAGCCACTAGACATCTGTACAGCCCGTTATTTAAGTGACGTTATTTGAAAGTCCCCCATTCAAATGTCACCCACGTTAAAAATATCCTCACAGAGCCTGGAAGTCTAATGGAAGTCCTCCACTAGATTCTCCCCTTCTTTTTAAGGCATTGGTGAGGGCCGCGATCCAGTTAAACTGCAGAAAGGCCAAGTGTGAAGACTGACAACCTGCCAGTAACAAGCTTAGAAACGATTACTACTTTCTCATTTCACAAAGTGTTGAACTAGGAGAGGAGGGACTAAAGGAAGTGAAGATAAAAATGTCTGGACTAATTCAAGACTCAAAGAAAAATGGCAAAGGAGAGTCCGTGTGGGCCAACCCCCGCCGCCGACATCCACTCACGACACTGCAGGCCTTACTTGGGTCTCCCAGTTTCCCCTTTTCCAGGAGCCAATCCAAGACCCACATTGCACATAGGAAATCACATTAGGATAAAACATCAGGAGATGCCTGGAACAGGAACACTGACCACCCTGAGGCCGCTCCTGCGTGTCAGACCCTGGCAGGGCCCCCTCATTCCTCACCCCCTGTGTAGAACAGGGAACATCAACCCCACCTGCCAACAAGGAAGCTGAGGCTTGCCACGGCCCCACACAGGTCCGTGACAGAGTCAAAGACCTAATTGCAACCAGCATTTGGGCCACAGCCTCTCCCACCCAGCCCAAACCTCGGCACCCTGCCTATTCTTCAAGAGCTTGTGCAGAGTCAGAGCAGAGAAGAGGACCTGCTGTGAAAGGGCCCCCGGCAGTTCATCTCTGCTCCCTGCAAGGAACGGCGAGAGCTGAGCAGCCACGCTGCTGCCCAATGGCTAGCAGACCTGGCTCCAGGTTCATGCCCTGGCCCAGTCACCTACCAGCTACTCCCCTTGGACAAGCCACTAACTTTTCTGAGCCTCAGTTTCCCCATTTGACATGTGGAGATAATGGCATCCACCTCGTGGTGGTTAGCAGGTGGAAGAAGCCAGACACACTTGGTAGAGGGGCCACTGCATGGCCGTGCATATGCAGGTCGCATGGTGGTAAGACGACAAACTCCCCAGTCCCTGAGCACGGCTGCCTTTTGTCCCTTTTTAGATAAGAATGGGGCACATGGCTCCCTATCCTTCAGGGCTGACTCGACTCCCAGGCCACGTTCGGAGCCAGTGCAAGTCTGTCCCCATGAAGGCTGGAATGAGGCCCGGCCTCCCATTTTCTTATGCCATCCAAGGAGACAGTCTGTCCAAGCCCTGGAATGTGGAACCCCAAGCCAGGACCTGAGGCCCTCCACACAAGAGGGGACAGTGGCTGTCCCCAGTCAGCTGCCCATGGCATGTGCACACTCACTACATCGTGAGGGCCCTGAGGCCTTGACTTTGGGGTGCTGCTTTCGTGAACACCATCTCCCAAATGAAACTTGAGCTTCAGAGCTTCCCCCACCAAGCCGGGCAAGCAAGAGCTCTGGGGGTTAACTGAAGATTGGGCGATTCGTACATCGTCTCCTGAAATCCATGAATCCAGCCAAAGGTAACATCAAAGGAAAGAAAATGGGAGGAGGATAAAAGAGGAGGAGGAAGGAAACAAAGAGGGAGGGACAGAAGGAGAGAGGTAAGAAGAGACTAGACGCCAGACAGGTGAGAGAGAGACAGAGAGAATGAGGCAGAAGGAAAAGACAGAAAGGAGACGGAGACAGACAGTGACAGAGAGGGAGGCAGAGAGAGGGAAAAGAGGAAGAGAGGCAGACAGAAAAGGAGACAGGGAGACAGGAGAGAGAAGCAGGAGGACAGCAAGCAGACAGGTGAAGCTTCTTGCTCGCACAATGTCTCTGTAAAATGACACTGAGATTCAACCAATGTAATGACTTGCCAGTGGCCATGTCAATCACTGGACGCTCTGAGAGCACAAAGCTGTGCTTGAGTAACTGGGCTTCAGCTCAGCTGTCCGTGCAGCGAGTGGCCAACACAGCCTTGGAATCTTGGCTGTGTCGTTACTTGACCCGATTTTGCTCAGCTAATACAGGTTATCACGCCTGACGCACCCGCAGAGAGAAGACGCACAGGAGCATCTTCAGGAGAACCTTTCCTGCCCGTTTGCATCACACACAAACTGTTTACCCCATTTTGGTAACACTTGAGGGCCTCTTAATAACACACACACACCCCTTTCTGAAATCCAGTGACTTTCCTAAGCTCACCCAGTCACTTACCCATTAAAAAAACTCACTGAAAACATTAACATAATGCTTGGTATTTTCTAACTACAACAACCATTTGTATTTCCTGACCACAAACAAAACCAAAAAGAGGCATTCCTCCTAAACACTGGCAAACACTGGCCATGATCATCAAAGAGCCACCTTCTCCCAATACAAAACTCCCCAAGGGATGAAGTTCCTCGATCTACTGTACAAGTAGATCTGATTTGGCAGAATTTGGGTTTGCAGGAATACAAAGAATATAACAATTAACCAGAATACCTGCAGATAGAACTGGACCCCACAAAAGACATAGTTGGAGGATGATCGTGGAGATCCCCATTTTGCTGGTCTCCTCTCAACTTGAATGGAAACTCCTTGACATTTATAGGTTCCCAGCTGAAAGAGGCGTGTCCCCCAGGTGGTATATCTCTATTGCTACCATAAATCAATGTGAAGGAGGGACAGGACTTTGTTAAGTCAGTGGTTAATCTGTGGGAACAATTCAGGTGTGTTTGATTGATTGCCATATGAACAATCTGGCCACTACCCAACCAACGGCAAAGGCCCTGACATTAGAGATACCATTTCCCACTTCCTTCTAGGTGAACCTCAAAGACTCCCAAGTGCTCCCTGAAAATGAGCTGGATTTTCATCTTGGAGAGTTTAAATTAACCTGTGGGAAGCAGGATGTGGGTTGCTGGGCAAATAAGGGACATGGTGCCAAGGGGCAAAGCATCTCTTTGGGATGAGCTGTCCTGGCAGGACCTTCTCTGGTTGGCTGTTGTGTGAATACCCTAGGCTTAGAGGAATGAGAGTGCCATTATTGATGACATGACTAGAGGGTGGGAGGCAGAAGGGTCGCTCCACAGAGACCGTGGGCCCATGCTAGCTTTGGCCCCCATCTTCTGGGTCTCACGCTAATTTCATAGCATGGGGGCTGAGAAACACATGACCTCAAACTGAACCACCTGCAAACATTTCACACGGCTTTGATTTCTTGCTCTTGGCATTCACACTGTATGACGCGGGGAGACTGGAAAACTCACAAAACCTGCCCCCAAGCTCTGCTATCTTGCACACAATCCCTCTCCTTGGGTTGGTGATGTCAATACCACCTCAGATCCCCCAGTCTGCACCCCCCAGTTCTGATAATCCCCAGCCATCTACCAAGGCTTCCTGTCATGCATTTGTATCGATACATGCTCTATGGGCAAGGAGTCCAGGGAGAAGCAGCTGGTTTTGCAGGGTCACCCTCTCTGGCACCTGAGACCCCGAGGCTGGCAGGTGGACCTTGGCTTCCTTACCATGCACTATTAATCTCTAGTCTCTGTGCTGCATTCTAGAAGGATATCTTGAACCCAGGATTTATGTCACCCACCAATCTGGATTCAGGACTGGACTTCTGCCTCTGGCTTCATCCAGATAAAAGTCACAAAGCACATGTCTGTGAGACAGGCCCACAGTGTTTTCTTCTCCTGCTGTCAGTATAACAGTTGAGAAGTATGTGGGTGACAAGAGAATGGAGGGCACATCTGCTAAGGAGCTTAAGACCAGTCCTGGAGTGCTGAGCAGACAGTGATTCTGAAGTCAGGTCTAGGATCATCAAAGAAGAGTGTGGTGATAGATTTGCAATGTCTGCCTGACAGCAGCAGGTGGTGGAGGACTCCTACCTGTCTGTGAAAGAGAAGGGTCCTTCCCACACAGAGCAGAGGCACCGGCCTGGTCTTAGAGACCTGTAACAGCTGACACGCTCGCACACATTGCTATTGGGACCTACAAAAAAGCATCAAGTCAGATGGCAGAGGCAGTCTCAGAGAGGGTGGTGCCTAAGGCAGGACTCAAAGGGCAAGCAGGTCAGCCCAGCGACTAGACTGAGAAGACTCAGGGAGATCAGGAGGGACTTTCCGGGGCTGTGTCAGAATGAGAGCAGGGAGGCTTCCCAGTCGGACGGTCAGGTGGCCACAGAGACTCATCAATATCTTGGCTCACCTAAGCATCCTTCTTGGATGATTTTCCCAATTGCGTGGCTTGGGAAAGCCCATATTTGTTATTTTGGTGACCTTATCCTTTCTCCATGGTGCTTAGCAGTAAAATCCCAAGATGACAGGGACTGGGAACTTCTTGTTCAGGGAACCCCAGGAAGAAGGAAGTGGAGAGAGCCTAGCTGTCCTTTTAAAGCCAGCCCATGTAGGTGTTCTAAGTGGGAAACGGGGGCCATCAGTGGGTCAGAAAGGATGGGTGGCCCTGGGCATGTGGGAAAAACACAATAGGACCACTGCCACCACCATAGGGTGCCTTGGACTCATCACCAGGCACCTCTTCTTGTCCCACTGCCCTTTAGACTTCATACGACTTTATTAGAGAGGCTTCCTCTTCTGTGGAGAGGAGGGCTCTGGGGAGCACAGAGGCCCTCACTCCTGCCCCTCCTGGTGCTTAAGTGTGTTTCAAGGGCAGGTCAGACAGAGGCCCACAGCCCATATTCCTCTTCACTAACACAAAACTGCCATTAAGAACAAAAGGAAGCCAGGTGTGGTGGCACACGCCTGTAACCCCAGCACTTAGGGAGGCTGAGACAGGAGAACCGTGAGTTCAAAGCCAGCCTCAGCAATGGTGAGGCACTAAGTAACTCAGTGAGACCCTGTCTCTACATAAAACACAAAATAGGGCTGGGGATGTGGCTCAGTGGTCGAGTGCCCCTGAGTTCAAGCCCGGTACCAAAAAAAAAAAACCCACAAAATGAAGCTAGGCATGGTGGTGCACACCTGTAATCCCAGCAGCTCGGAGGCTGAGGCAGCAGGATTGCAAGTTCTATGTCAGCCTCAGCAACTCAGCAAGGCCCTAAGCAATTTAGCAGGACCCTGTCCCAAAACTGAAAATTTTTTAAAAAGTGCGGGGCCTGGAGATGTACTCAGTGGTTAAGCACCCTCGGGTTTAGTGATACCAAAAATATAAATAAACAACAACAACAAAAACCAGGAAGAAAGAGAAGCCATTAAAGCACTGCGACTCAGTGCCCACACCCATTTTGAAGCACCTTCCCTAGTAACAGAGCCCTGTGCTGCACAGCAACCCCCAAGGCAGGGCCATGCCTTGGAATCCCAGTGGGACACCTTCAAGGGGAAGGGGCATTCGGGCTTCCCCCACTAAGCTGCAGAACCCTTCCCTGAAGTAGGTGGTTCTGCGGGGCCTGCCCCCCACCCGCCTGCTCAGGCTGCTCTTCTTTCTGCCCCTCCCACCCCCTGCCTATGGCCCTCTCTCCTCCCACAGGGCAGGGGACAGAGTTAAGGTCTGTCCTCCTTCCTAAGGCAGGATGCTGAGAGACCCTCCTGGGGTTGCCTCTGTCCTTAGCTGAGCTGGGCTCCCGGCTGAGGTTGTCCTTTCCTAAATCTGGTCTCTACCTATGCATGTGCTGGGAAGCTGGAGGGAGACTGAGAGGCCAGAGGCAACCAGGGCCCTCCTACCTCCCAGGGGTCTCTGATTTCTGAGCCTAGGAGCCAGGAGACCAGACAGATGGGGCAGATGAGCTGAGGGAGTGGGAAGGACCAGGAGTCTCTGTGGGGTAAAGAAGCGGCACCTTGGGCTTCCAGCCGCTTGAACCCAGAAGGCACAGTGACGGTGGCTCCCTTTAAGGTGTCAGGTGGGGACCCCACAATCTCATGTTGCCCTTGTCAAGCAGCAGGCCATAGCTGTTAGCTACTGAGCAGTCTTGGATTGTGTACACGGCACCTACAATGTCGCTCGGTGTGCAGCAAGCCCACCTTCCCCACCAGACTACAAAGCTACCCCGCCCCGCCACCCCACACCATCCCTGCTGTGCTCGGAGGAGCCACGGGGTCTTGGGTCTCATTGTCCCTTGCTGCTCCTCTGATGTCATAGCCCCAGGTGGAGCAGGTGCTCTACAGCCATGGGCTGTAAAGGGCTACTGAGAGCAGCTGGCCCCTGCTTTTAGGTCAGCAACACGCAGCCTGCAGCTGGTGACCTGAGGTCCTGAGAGGGAAGGTGACTGGAAGTACTCACTGTTGAAACCACCTCCCATCAGGATGAACGAGTTCAAGCTCACCAGGATGCAACCCAGCCACAGGCTCTTCCAGCAGCAAACACAGCCCTCCAACAGCCCTTGAAAGAGAGACGTCCGATCACATCCCTGGCATCTTTTTCAGAGTAAGACTGAAAGCCCTCTCCAGGGATCATAAAGCCCCTGAGCAACCAGACCCCATGGCCTCTGCCCCTCCGCTCTCTAGCAGTAGTCAGCCTCAGAAGAGGCTTTCTGCTCCCTCTGCTCAGGAGATTCTTTCTCCAAATAGCTGCAGGTTTGTGTGCCTGCAGATTTTTCTTTTTTTGCAATGTCCCCATGCAATCATTTTTTAGAAATACCAAGATGCCACAAGAAATCAAACACATGCTTGGAAGTGGCTCTGCAAGGCAAAACTGCACTGCAGAAGGACGCGCCCCCAAAGGGACCCAGCGAGCAAGCCCACCTGGCTGGGCAGTCTGCCTGCTTTTATCCCTAAAGCATACTGTCTCTTGCTCTGCTAGGAGTTTGGGGTTACAATCTATGCAATTAGCTAATTTAAAATTGCGGAGGGCATAGGAAGAAGTCCACAATTGTGACTGCATACCTGTTAGGGAATTTTTAAATGGCTGCATTCTGACCTCATGGTTTCCTAACTTAAAATGTCTCCAAGACACATCTGAAATCTAAGTTACAGTAAACATGTTTGTGTGTTAAATTACAGCTTTAACTTTAATAAAAAGGAAAACATTAATCTTACAATTTCCCCCTCTTCTATGATCAATATAAATTTTTTTTTCAAATTTGGACATCTTTTGACACTCATGTTCAATTATCTCTAATACAGGAAGATTATTTTGGTGTGAGATGGTAGTCTGATAAGAGCAGTCTCTATTGATCATTGCATAAGACCTCTCATGCATGGAATCATGCAACATCTAACCATAGTCCTGACTCCCAGTGCAATTATTAATGGGGTAATAACAGATGTTATTGGCTCTTTCCACTTACCAAACCATTATTCCATTAGATTCGTGAATGGGCGTGATTTCTGAATTTCCTGCTGACACCATACTCAGCCATTCTGTTCCCCATGTCATTGTACTAGGAGCATCTATTTGTTCTGCAATTTCCTTGAGAGTATCTCTGGTATCATCAATAATCCTTTGTTGATTATAATAAATGTAATTAACCTAATCTATGTTTTTATTTATTGTAGACTACTCAAGGAGAATTGATTCAAAATCTGATGCTATCTGATTTCTGTCTTTGAACTCATTAGGAACCCCTTGAGGGATTCCAGTTGAATCTACACAAATATGGGTGTCAAATGACCCTCCCAGGGAAGAGAGGTCCCTTTTCCTCCTAGGCGACTGAGATTGATTTGATCTGAGAAATGCCAGGGTGTAAGGGATAGCCAATTGAACCAAAGTTCCCCTCTAGTTGGCAGGGAAGGTCTCAGGTAATGGCCCTCCGCAATACCAGCTCAGGCTACAGCAAGTGCTGTTTGATTAGATATCCCCACAGAGGACTGGCTTCGTTGCAATCAGATATATTTCCCAAGGAGGCCAATTGTTCCCTCCACCTAGAGAGGCATGCAATGTACTTGGTTCCACGGGAAGGAGGTCAGATGGTCTTTGGGGCTTTTGCCTTGGGACCTTAATTGCCAGGAACAACAATGACAGGGTCTTGCAAGACTTGTCTCCCCAAGCTATGTTTTCCTGAAGGAGGGATATCATGCTTCCCATGCCAAGCAGGAATGGGACCATTTGCGCTTCTGGCCTCCCTGTTGGGCAAGGGAAACTGTTGCTTTTATTCAATGTGCAATTCCTTCCATCCAGGCATTTGTCTCACTGTACCCAATTTCTACTTAAAAGAGTTTGTAGTCAATCTTTTCCTTCTAAGGTAACCTTGGTAACATCATTATTTGATTCCCAGGGATTAATTTCCCTAGAATGTGCTAGACAAAGGTATTTGCTTACACAAGGTAATTGCCCCTGATTATATAAATCTCCACAGGGGAGTACCTGATAAGCATCAAATTTAACATTACATTAATGATCAACTTACAGGATGTGATTTTCCACATTACTGTGAACATTATTAGAGTCTTTTTAAAGTTAATTTGGTGGAGTCTGGATGGGACTGGGGTCCATAGCTTCTCCCTGTCAGGAGCTGAGCCTTCATTTACACATGGGTAGTGAGTCCAGCCTCCTCCTGCAGTCCGAACAGCTGTCGTGGTTGTGAGCAGGACTTGGTAGAGCCCTTCCCAAGCAGGGTCAAGCTGATTTTCCTTCCAAACTGGATCAGGACACGGTCACCTGGCCAATGTGAGTATGCAGGAAGTTCCAGAGGTGGTGTCTGGGCCAGGAGGCCCTGCAACCTCCAGGTTGGTAAAGAGAGCCCTAATGTATAATTCTTAAGCAATTGATACTTTGTTTCAGAAGTGGGGAAACCTGCTGTTTCTCCTGAACATGGTGACCCATGGTGACAGTTCATGTGGGGACAGCCCTCCATCTTCCTGCAGAAACATTCTAATTCAGAGGACAGCAATGCGGACGCGCTTAGTCCAGGGAGTTTTGTTTCTGATATTAGCTTAGTGGTTTGTCTTTTAGAGTTTGGTTCATTTTTTCTGCTTTTCCTGAAGAAAGCTGGTGCCATGATATTCCCATTTTATGTTTAAGATTCTCTCGAGTTCTTTAATAATGGTTGCAGTGAAATAGCTTCCATTATCTGAATCTATATTTTCTCTCAGACCAACTTGAAAAATTATAGATTCCAATAAGACCTTGGTCATGTTGGCAGCGGCTCTGGGCAGGGGGATGGCTTCTGTCCAATTAGTTAAATGATCCACTATTACTAATAAGTATTTTAAAGGTCCTTTTCTGGGCATTTCAGTATAGTTAGTCTGGATGCTTTGGAAGGCTCTTAATCCAGAGTTCCTCCCCACTGGGAGCTGTTTTCTCAAAGCCTTTTTATTGACCCTTCTACAGGTGATACAGCTCTGCTGATTTGCTCTGCCGTAGTATAGATTCCCACATATCCATACATTCTTAACAGAGCATCACATGTGGCTTGTGGGCCGCCAGTGGCTCCTTATATAAGTGGGTCATCATTTCCCTTGTAATAGGTTCTGTGAGCATCTTTCAGTCATCAGGTAAAAGCCATTTGCCCTCCAGAGTTTTAGAGGCTCCCAACTTTATTAGCTGTTGCTCCTCCCATGAGCCAAATATGGGGATAATTGAGGGAGGAGATAAAATAGAGGATAAATGGAAAATAGGAGCCCCTGATTGGAGGGCAGCCTCTAGCTGCTTCATCTGCCAGTCTCTTTCCCTGGGCCACCATGTTACGGTCCCTTTGATGTCCTGGCACATGTGCAATAGTTATCTCTTCTGGTAATAATAGGCTTTCCAAGATTTGAGTAAGTTATTCTTTATGCACTAAATCCTTTTCCTTATTATTAATTAAGCTATGTTCAATCCAAATTTTTCCAAAAGTGTGGACAACTCCATAAGCATATTTAGAATCTGTGTAGATAGTCCCCTCTTTTCCTTTTAGAAATTTTAGGGCCCAATTAAGAGCAAATAGTTCACAGATCTGGGTATGCCACCTGTTGGGTAACCTTCCTGACTCTATTATTTTTTTCTGTATTCAGTCTACTACAGAATATCCATTGTGTCTCTTTCCTTGAATAACTCAAGAAGACTCATCCTCAAAGATTCTAAGTCCTGTCAAGAAGGGAATTTCTCTAAGGTCGAGTCTGACCTTGGTCTGGTATTCTATTAGATCCATGCAGTGGTGTTCAGTGAAATCTGAGGTTTTTCCCCCAGTGAAGAATTCAGCTGAGTTACACAACTATCATTTGTGACTGTTAGTGTTAAGTCATCCCTTTCCAGGAGAATGGCCTCCTAGTTTAGAATTCTGGAATATCACATTTTGGTGGAGCATAGTCCTGACCTGATAGGGTGTGCTCACTGTTAGCGCTCCCTCAAAGGTCAATTTTAGACTTTCCTCCACCAAAAGGGCAGGAGTGTCACTGATTGGATGCATTCAGGCCACCCCTGGAAACTGGAAATTAGGTTCTTTATCTAGAAGTTTAAGATACAACCCCTTAGTTTCAAGAGCATAGGAGTCTATCATAATCTACAATATCCTATTAGTCCCAAGAATTTTCTGAGCTCCCTTTTAGTATTAGGTATTAGCATGTCAATTATCCCTGGGATCCATTCTGGGTTTAATCTTCGTTTCCCTTTGCTAATTAAATGTCCCAAAAGTTTGCCCTCTTGTCCTACAAATTATAATTTAGTTCTTAAAACTCTTAATTCTTGTCGTCCCAAGAAGATAAGTAGGTCAATTTGCCTCAGTTACATTTTCCTTCTTATCTCCAGAGATTAACAAATTATCTACATATTGGAGGAGCTTAATTTGTGGTGGGCTCTCAAATTTTACTAGTATTTGTTCAAGAATTTGTCCAAATTAATTGGGGGGCTCTGTAAACCCTGGGGAAGGACTCTTCATTGATATTTGTTTTCTCCCAATCTGAGTATTCTCCCATTCAAAGGTACACAAATCTCTACAGACCTCCCCCAAAGGACATGTCTAAAGAGCATCTTTTAAATCTATGACACTAAGCCAGCGGTGACCATAAGGTATTTTGCTAGTAAGAGCGTAGGGATTAGAGACTACACAATGTCTGTCTTGAATAATCTGATTTATTGCCCTCAAATCTTAGACTAATCTGTAAGATCCATCTGGCTTTCTTACTGGTAAAATTGGAGTGTTATGAGGGAGAGGGCATCTTTGAGTACCCCCTTCTACCACAGTTTGTAATCCTGGTCTCCCATCAAGAGGGATCAGGTATGGTTTTCTCCTGATTCTCCTTTAATTTTTAGTTCAATGTGTATTAGAGCGACCTTTGATTCTCCTTGATCCCCCTCTTTTGTGCAGACCTCAGGAAAATACTTTTCTTCTTTAGCAGTCAGAAGGCTGAGGGAAACATGATTTTCCCTGTCACTGATCATTGATCATTAATCCTATTCCAAATTTGAACATTAAGTCTCTACCGAAGAGATTGGGTCCCTGCTGCAGGCACCAAGAGGAACTCTATTTGGGTATGTCTATCTTTGTATTTTACCTGAGTCTTTTTGAAAACAGGAATATGAAAACCTTCCCCCTTTACTCCCGACACTAGCAGCTGTCTATTGGACATCTGTAGATGGATGGGATAATATACTAAGGAGGAACAAGCTGCCCCAGAGTCCATTAAGGATGTTTCTCCCACTTTGGGTCCCATTTCCAAATTTATCAAGGGCTCTTGGTAGGACCCCTTTGTGTGGAAGAGCCCTTAACCTCCCTAATCTTCATCAAAGGACATAAGGGGTGTCACCCATTCTTTCTTTCCCCATTTGGGTCACTTCCTCTTAAAATGGCCTTTCTTTCCACATTTATAGCATTCATTTTTACCTTTTTCCTCCTGTGGTCCTTTGGCCTGTTGTCTCTTAGGTTATCTAGATTGAGACCCCTTGTCCCTGATTTTTGAGCCTAATTTTTGGCAAATTACTTGTTCCATAATTTTAGCCTTTTGTTTCTGTTTCTCTTCATCCCTCTTAACATACACCTTCCGAGCGTCTCTCAGGAATTCCTCTAGACTTCTATCCTTCCTATTTTCTAGTTTCTGTAATTTTTTTTAGCAATGTCAGACCAGCCATTAGTCACAATTTAGTCTTAACATTCCTTGCCCCAAGGAGTCATCTAACTCATCTAATCCAGAATATGTTCTCATTTGTTCCTTCGAACTAGCTAAAAAAAAACTCCTGTTGATCCTTCTCTTTCTTGTTGTATATTAAAAGGCTTGGCTATATTTTGGAATCTAGGGACTGCTTCCTTAGGCAGTCCTCTATTACTCTCTTAAAATCAAATCTCTGAGATCTCTGTGTCCCCTGTGAATCTCATTATTATTATCCCAGTGGGATTCTTGATTTGGAAGTTTTACATCAGCCAGCAGAGCCTCAGGTCCAGCCAGATGCTCATGTCCCCGGGTTGTCATTGCTGACTCCTAATCATTCCTCTTTCTTCCCCAAAGAAGAAGATATTTAAGATAGATCTAAGTTCAGCCCATGTGTAAAGTTAAGGGCTTAGGAATTGATCTAATTGGTCAGCAACCCCATGTGGGTCTTCTAACAAAGGTTCTAGTTCCCACTTTAAGTTCCTCACCTCTGAGCTAGTAAGAGGGGCATTTATTTACAAACCCAATTTCACCCTCTCCCAGAGGAACCTCAGGTAAAAGATAAAGGGATGAGGGGAAGAATCTGATTTTTTTTTCTCCCTGAGGAAAAGCGAAACTGAATATCCTGTTTGCACTGCTCTGATTCTTTCCTTAGTCTAGGTAGGGAAGGGTCCAAAGCTGAGAGAGGGACAGAAGCCACTGCAGCCAGCCCTGGTTCCCTTTTCGCCTCTTTTGAAACTTTCCTGGGGACAAGAGGAGATGAATTTTGTTCCTCAGTTGGATCAAGATTTGAACTTGCAGGTATGTATGGTGGGGGAAGACAAGTTAAGGGATCCATCCCATTCAGCTGGGTGTGGTGGTACACACCTGTAATCCCAGCAGCTCAGGAGGCTGAGGCAGGAGGATCATAAGTTCAAACCCAGCGTCAGCAACAGTGAGGTGCTAAGCAATTCAGTGAGACCTTGTCTCTAAATAAAATATAAAATAGGGCTGGGGATGTGGCTCAGTGACCCAGTGCCCCTGAGTTCAAGCCCAGGTACCAAAAAAGAAAGAAAGAGAGAGAGAGAGAGATCCCATTCATTTGATTCTTCCTTCTGAGTTTTACCCTTTTTATTCTTATTTTTAGTAACTTTAAGAGGAAAGTGGACTTTAGGCCCCTTTCTCCACAAATAGTATCATCTATCTCTTCCTGATTATAATGGTTTATCATTAATTAATATTAATATTAATTCTATCAATAATTGATATATACAGTCTTCATCTGTCCCAAACTTTGGCCACAATACTGAAGGCTTTAGGATAGGTTCCTGAGTTCAAATAAAACAACAGCATTTTATCAACTTTTATTTCTCTCTCCCTTCTGTCCTGGGATTATCTTTCCAATATTTTAGTATATAGCCCATAGAGCTATCTGGGGGAATTTCGGTGTCTTTTCCTCTGCCAGCATCCTCTTCTCTAG
The DNA here is from genome assembly GCA_004024805.1 of Geosciurus inauris. Lineage (NCBI taxonomy): Eukaryota > Metazoa > Chordata > Mammalia > Rodentia > Sciuridae > Geosciurus > Geosciurus inauris. The sequence continues at coordinate 76,831 of PVHX01006295.1, read as the reverse complement.
AGTGGAATCTTTACTGTCCATCCCTGTTCCCCTGAGTCTGATTGTGTATTCCTTTGTCTCAAGAGACTTAGCTCCCTTTTTACTGAAGACTTTTTGCACACCCCCTCCCCAAGGCACTATCTCCACTCCCTGCCAGCTCCCTTGCAGAGTGGGAATCCACACTCACTTCATGCCAAGTCATGTCTCAGTCACAGTCATATGACCTCTGGGATATCTTGACCACCAAGGAAGTACTTGAGCTTGAGAACAGATTTTCCTACCTTGATCTATGCACAAAGTTACCTGTTCATTGTGATGCTCGCCAGGACCCTTTCCCGGCACTGCTGGTCCACTTTCTATTTTGAGCTGTTGCCAGACTTAGGGATCACAGTTTCCTGTCCACTGCAAGTCTTCTGCAACAAGGCAACCGGATGCATCTCCTGTAGGAGACCCCATGGCCCCCAGACCATGTATAGAGCCCCATGTTGGGCACCAAAATTGTTAGGAATACCAAGGTACCCCAAGAAATCAAATGCATGCTTGGAAGTGGGTCCAGACAAAACTGTACTTCTGCACCCCCAAAGGGAATCCTGCAAGCAAGCACACGTGGGCGGCAGTCTGCCTGCTCTTATCCCTAATGCAATACTGCCCCTTGCTCTGCTAGGAGGAGTTTGGGGTTACAATCTATAGGATGAGCTCATTTAAAATTGGGGTGAGCACAGGGAAAGGGCTACAGTTGTGATTGGATACCTGTTAGGGAATTTAAAAATGACTACATTCTGACCTCCTGGTTTCCTAACTTAAAGTGGTTCCATTATACATTGTGAAATTGAAGTTCTAGTAAACATGCTTGCATGTTACATTTCAGCTTCAACTTTGGTAGAAAGCGGGTGCCAGGGATTGAACTCAGGGGCACTCGACCACGGAGCCACATCCCTATTTGTGTTTTATGTAGAGACAGGGTCTCACTGAGTTGCTTAGCACCTCGCCGTTGCTGAGGCTGGCTTTGCACTGCGATCGTCCTATCTCAGCTTCCCACAGTGCTGCGCCCGGCTAACAGCACTAATCTTACACTTTCCTGATCCCCCACACACACCTCCCGGCGCCTCTGCACCCGTTTCACCATCTAGCTTCGTGTACTTTGCTTCTTGATTCTCTTGTCTCTCCATTCCCACTGAAGTGCAAGCTTCCACAAAGCAGGAAGTTTTGTCTGCTTGGTTCACTACTACATTGTAAGTAACAGAGCTTGGTACCTAGCAAGTGCTCAGGAAACACCTGCAGATGAGCCAGAGCATGAGCAGATGTGGAAGGCGAGCACAGGCTGCTCTGCACAGGTGAACCACATGAGCTCTACATTCACAGTGCCAGCCACATGCTAAGGATCAGATTATTCCTCCCTCCATTCATACAGCAAATAGCACAGGGCTCCAGGTGAGGATGGAAATGATCCCTGCCCTCTTGGAATTTATAGACCAAGGCAACAGAGACAACCAACAAGCTATAGCTAAGCTGGGAGAAGCATTTCAGGTTGTGATAAGGATAATGAAGGATTATGAAGGAATAGAAGGCAATAGAGAGGATCTGTGGTGGGAGGACTACTTGGAGGAGAGCACTCAAAACTGCATTAACTCAATAACTGCCTAAGGAGCTAAGGCTCAGAAAGGTCAAGTTACTAACTCACATCATGCAGTTAGAAAGTAGAGACAGTGTTTAAAGGGAAGTCTGACTCCAAAACCTGGAATTATACACTCTAGACTCTAAATCCTCTCCCTTCTCTTCAAAAGACTGTTTCCATTCACATGATGGACCTTGGGTTTGAGTTCCTGCCATCAAAGGATGTTTTACCATTCAGAATTGTTCAGCAGGAAGGAAAACACTCTGGGTCATCAGAAGGGGGGCAGATTTGCTTGACACAGGCTCTACAAAAGATGCCAGGCGCCTGTCCCCAGAAGAGGGAAGGGACTGTTTTCAATGGCAACACTAGATCTATATTAACAACAATAGGGATTACTTAGGCAGCTTGTGGTCCAGGAGGAGCTCACAGCCAAGTGGAGAAATAAAAGAAAGTCACAGCTGTGGCCTCCCAGCCCCTCCCAGCCCTCTGCTACGTTTCCCTCCATCTTCCACTCTCAGATCCCAAGAACCACTCCTTCACCCACAAGCACCATCTTCCCCAGGCTATGTTACAGTCTTTCCTATTGGCCAAGCCAGTGTGCTGCCTTCTGAGGGGTTGTTGGGACTGAGCAGGTGAGCCCATGGGTGAAGGTGGAGACTGGACACAGCAGGACAGCTGCCTCAGGCCAGGACCTCACATGGCCAAGCGTTGGCCTTTCAGATTCAACTCACCTGCGGTGATCAGATTCTAGGAAATTCAGTCACACAGATTACACAGGGAGTAACTGGTAAACCAGGAAGCCAATCCACTCACTTACAATAGGAGTATACTTTGGCTCCAGGACTAGTCCGCTTAAGAGACAAAATTATACACCAATAGTTTCCTTGGGAGCAAAGATTGAGAACAAAGAAGCTGAATGAAATCCAAAAGAAACTCTTACTGAGATAAAGGAGCCTGTCATGGTCCTTCCTTAGGAAGTTTCTGCATAAGGAACTGTTCTGGGCACCTCTAAAAGCTTGTTGTTATGATGGACCCCCGAAATGTCAGACGTGTGATCCCAGGTGTATAAGAGACATGGGACGCCCGATTAAGCTGCTTCCAATGCCCAATTCAGTTCATTTAGTAAGTATTTGTGTCCAGTTCAAGCTGAGTCAGAACGGTAACATTTGTTGCTCTATTTGCTAAATTAAGAAGATGGACTCAGTTCCTGTCACAGAAGTCTGAAAGTTCCAGTGGGCACCAGTGATGGCTCAGTGTCCACCCAGTGGGTACGCCCAGCCACAGGACTTCCCTCATCCCCTTGACACTTTCACCCCTGACTGGGAAAGGGCTTTGAGAGTGGGATGAACAGGAAGCCAAAGGTGCCACCATTATACAGAAACAACTAGCCAAACCAGAACATAATCCAGCACACCCTGAGTCAGATCACTCCTCGAGTTTAACAATGGCAGCACGGCCAGGTATGGTGGCACAGGCCTGTAATCCCAGCTTCTTGGGAAGCTGAAGTGGAAAGATCACACTTTCAAAGCCAGCCTGGGAAATTTAGTGAGACCCTGTCTCAATAAATAACTAATAAATAAATAAATAGATTAAAATTTTTTTAAAGGGCTAGAGTGTAACTCAGTGATGGAGTGCTTCGCTGACGTGTGCAAGGTCCTAGGTTCAATCCCCAGCACCACACACACACACACACACACACACACACAGAGGCTACATGGTTCTCAGATGGCAGGGATGGTAGAGTGTGGTTCACGGGGACACACGTAAGAACCACTTCAGGGTTAGAACTGACTGGAATTGAGCAGAAGGCCAGTGGAATAGACAGATGAATGTCAGGGTGCCTTGCTTGCTGCAGGGGTCCCTGACTGAGGGAAAGACCACAACTCCAGTTCCCGCACGGGTGCCTCCATCCATTCATTCCATGCACCAAAGCCCTGGTTCAGTGTGGGCCCTGGACCACCAGCCTCCCCTGAGAACTCGTTAGAACTGGAACACCCGAGGTTGCAGAGTGGGACCTGGCGATCTCTGCACCAGCACGCCTCCTGCATGCTCAGCATGCACAGCATCTCTGTTAAACCAACTTGCAAAGAACCCCGTCTATGTGCCAGCTTGCTCTGCATCTGAGGACACACAGGCAAGTGCAGCTTGGCCCCTGCACTCCAGGAATGAAGCAGAGCTAGTGGCCAAGGAAAAGGAGGGGATCACAAAGACGGCAGGAACTGTCGCCAGTGGCCAAGGGGATGTCAGGAGGACAAAGGAGCCACGAATGGCCCCCAGCTCTGGGCTGAGGGTGCCACATGTGATGAGGAACCCAGGCAGAAGGTGGGCGGTGGGGACAGCAAATGTCTTCCTGGTTCTGTCCCGTCATTCTCCTCATCCTCCTCCTGATGGACTCCATCTGCTCCTGGAGCTTCAGGAATATCTGATCCACCGTGGACCCCAAATCTCTCCTCAATCCCCTTACTGTGTGCTGGCCATCTCCATCCCAAAACACTTACCCTGCACGTTCAGGGACAGGGCCCTGACCAAAGGTTCTCTGAAGCACTGAGAAGTGCTGGGGTGACCGCTGGGACCGGGCAGAGGAAAGAGGGCCCATGCCCCTGACTGGTGTCTCCTGCAGCCGTGCTCAGGCACCACAGATGAGGGCGGGAAGGCAGAGCCACACGGTTCCAGGGCTGTGGACCGGGAAGGGGCAGAGGAGTAGCAGAGACAGCGTTGAGGCTGGGGTCTGGTGGCTGGTGAAAGAGGAGGGAAATGAAGTGAGGAGAGTCCCTCCCCAGCCATGTAGTGGGATCAGAGCAGCAGAGAGCAGAAGGCTTGGCTCCAGATGGCCCTGTCACAGCAGGCCATGGTCCTGGAAGTCACTGGGGCTAGGGCATGTCCAGGGGACTGAGGGGCCAAAGCAGACAAAGGGAGGGACACTGGGCACAGGCAGTCAGAGGACCTGAGAGGCTCACCAGAGCTCCCTGCTTTGGTCATGAGATGGACTTGCTATTTCCAAACTAGATTTCATGAACCTAAAAAAATCCAAATAAATTTCATTTTGGAGACCAATACTAGGCTGCCTTTTTTGTTTGTTTCAAATGAAGAGATTTTTAAAGCCCATTTCATCACCATCGTTTTATAAACTGAAGGACATCTAAACAAAAAGAGGCAGTTTGGGCATAAGCTCAGAGTCAAGGACAGGCCTTGTAGAGAAGGGGCCTCATTTTCTGGCTTTGCCACAAACTAGCACCTGTGCCTAGGGGTAAGTGATGGTGACTTTGGGAGCATTCCCAGCTCCAAGGGGTCAGGGAGTGGCCAGCCAGGGCTGTCTCTCCTCAGCCCAGCCCAGGGCCAGCCTCCCCCGTGCAGGCCACCCCAGCGTGCTTGCGTGAAGACTGAGCTCTGCTGCATAGCCTCCAGCCAGAGCCACACCTCCCGCTGTCCCCAGGCGGTCTGGGTTCTTGCCTCTCATCCCAGGGTTGTGATTGCCAGAGCCTCTTCCCTCACACAGGTGAAAGCCTGGTACCCTCTGCAAGGCCACCCCTGCACACATCTGGCGCTGCTCACTGTCCTCCGGCCCTGACTTCCAGCTGTGCTGGCCACCTCTTGGGGTCTAAACATTGGGAGGCTCCTCTCCTCACCTTCGAGAAGAAATGTGTGCCTTTCAAGCCTGGGACGCCACGTGGGGGTGTGAGAACAAGCTGGAGGGGCACTGGGCTCGTTGGCACTACAGCCACGTCACTGTGCCCCAGGGTTGGAGGGAAGACGTGAAGGAGCTCGGTCCTGAGCAGGACCCAGGGGGCCTTGCAAGTCCCAGGCAAGACATCAGCCCAAGTCACACACTTTCCAGGCTTGGAGAGGCCGTCCCATGCTGTGGGCCTCCTCCCATTCTGACTCTGAGGAGGAAGGCGCTGCTCTGGGCTGCTGGCACAGTGGGCCGTGCGGAGGGGTCCAGTGGATCTCAGCACCCAAAAGGAAAGCTTTTTAAAAAGAGGGGGACAATGAGCTGATGGCCTTGTTGTGGCAGAGTCTACCATGTCCCAAAGGGAGTCCAGGAGTGGCCCTAGGAACCCAGAAGTGGCCCTGGTCTCCCTGCTCCCGAGAGGTGGCTTACATGGAGCTTGAGGCCCAGCTCAGACTCGCTGCTTTGCTCATCAACAAACCAGCGGGTGAGGTGAGCCCTGTTATGGCTTGGCAGGCAAAGGAAAGCCACAACTAACACCATCCCTCCAAGGAAACTGGAACAAAGGAGGGGATTTAAAGGTGTACTGGGCGATGACAAGACCACAATACTGGGCCAAACCAAAGAAAAAAGTGTCACTAGTGTCACCAAGATAAGGCAGCACAGCCATAATGGGGCTCTTATGCGCAGCCAGTGAAGGGGTAAATGGGAGGCTGGCCTCCCTCCCCCACACCCCCCAGCACCGCAGACACTCAGGCTCGCCCCTGGAGTGGGAACCGTCACTCACTTGTATTTCCTTCTTCCGCATTGGAGCACCAGCCTGGGGAGCCAGGGGCTGTGTTTGGGAAGGTGTGGGTGTGTGCAGCCTGTGTGCACGTGTGTGCTTAGGTGTAGGTATCTGTGGGGGCACGTGAGTGTGTGTGTGTGCATGTGGGGCACGTGTGTGTGTGTGCGCGCTCACATCCATTCCCTGTTGTGCACACACCAGACAGTTACCCGCAAGACACATAAACAGCATAAACCCATTTGGTGGCACAACTGGATATCAAGTGCTTTCCCACTGCCTTGAAGGCCATCTTGCTGTCATTCTGATGGGTCTGAGTTGGTGCCGGGGAGTCCAGAAGAGCCGGCAGCTGGCCCAGGCACAGCCTAGCTAGCCCTTTCCCATGGTTAAGCAGATGTGCCCTTCACCACCTCCGAGGTCACTCCCAAGACATGGGCAGCCTGAGCTGGACTGAGACACACCCCAAGGTCCTGCCCTGTCCTTGTACTGCCAGTGCCAGGGCCTTGGGAGGCCTCTAGCCATTTCTTGACCAAGTGGATGGACTCATTCCAAGTCCTCTCCCCTCTCATGGTAGCCCCGCCTGTGCTCAGAAAGCAGACTCCTCCTCTGACCTCCCTCCAGGACGCCTGCAGCACAAGTGCCTGCCCCTTCATCCCCACATTTCCTCCAGCTCAGAGCCCCCTAAGGACTCACACACCCATCCAGGTCCTCTTTGGGGTGTCAGGGACCAGAGCTACTTCCCAGCACCGCACACCCAGCAAGATTTCCAACAGCATCTGCAGACGCTACCACCTCCCAGCATCCTCACTTTACAGCTAGGCGGTGTGACCACTGCTATTACCATTTTGTAGATGAGGAGACTGAGGATCCAAGAGGGAAAGTGGATTCCCAAGAGGTGGTTAATGGGGGGGGGCAGGGGTTCTCGGGACACCTGCTGTGGCTGCCTGATTCAGATCCTGTGCCCCACCCCCACTCCAGGATGCTCACTGCTCATTCTGGCTGAGGCTCCCCGGTGGGATGTGGTCTTCTGCTCCTTGTTCGTGCCCTGCCTTGCTCCAAAACAATTTGAGGCAATTTTTAAAATCACACGCAAAGCAGTAGCAAAGAAATGGTGAGGAAGATCCTGTGAATAGGAAAATGGTGTTAGAGTGGGCAGATGAAACCAGGGCAAAATTAAAACATAGAAAAGAAGAATACTGTAAGGCCCTCACTGGAGTGAGACACAACGAGAAAGTCCAATTTCCCAACCACATTTTGCATCTCTAATGATAAGCAGGATGGCCCTAATTCCGTGACCTGCTTCCTTCAGTGCCTGCAAAAGGACTCCCCCGCAGCCTCTCATGGGCAGAATGCTGGGCTCTGATGCCAGATGACTTCCCTGGGTTGGCCATGGTGAGTGTCTCTGCTGTCCTTTGCAAACAGAGCACAAATGATCAGCATGCACAAGCAGATCACCTACCAAACACAGACCTGGGACCCAGAGCAAAAGACATGTGTACAGAGGCCCTGAGCCCTGCTCATTAGCTGCCAAGACACCGGCACGAGCCACCTGTCGGCCACAAGAGCTTTGCTCCCAGCTTCCCCCAGGAAGCCATCTGGAGCCTTCCCCACTTACTGTCTCCTTTACCCTCAAGCATAAGATTCACTAAAATCTCCTGGAATCGCTTGCCTCCTTATGATTTCCATCTTGAATTGGGCAAAAGAACCCAAAAGGCTGAGCTGGTGACCCTGAAAGCTGGACTGATTGGTGACCCTAAGAGCTGGACTGATTGCAGAGGGACTTAGCTACCAGAGATCAGCTGGAATTGTGGCTTTCAGCTTCCTGGCAGGCAAAGCAAAGAAGGAAACAAGATGTGTTCATGAGAATTAAGCCATCTCTTCTTCTCAGAGGTATCACTTCCTTGTTCCTAAGGCTTGAAAAATGTCTCCATGTGGTCTCAGAGAGGGCTCACCTGGGTGGAGGCAAATGACTGTTGGTGTTCCCACATTCCTTGGGTGACAAAGAGGAGGGTGAGAGCTGGGTGGCTGCTACAGTTCAATTCAAAGCCCATGCATAGTTTGGCTTTGGCTTTTTAAAAATCTCTTCCATCTCATTATCCAGCATCTAAGACTTCCAGGAGCCTTGCCCTTCCATGAAAATGGAGTTCTCAATCACACCCAAGAAGCCTCAAGTCTGGGTCCTGAAGCAGACTGAATTTGTGGTCTCACCATCTGAAACTGGGAATGGCCTCCCCATGCTCAGAGCAGAAGCTGGGGTGGAGGTGTACCCTGACAGGCCCAAAGAAGACGGGAGCGGAGGTTGCCCACTCAGGCCAGCTGGATCTGCAGGTGTCCATCCCCTGCCCTCTCTCTTGCTCCCCACCTGCCGTCTTCTCTCCTGCCTCCTTGCCTTTAAAAGTTCTGCTCAACTTCAGGAATTTTGGAAATAGAACCTTCAAAACAATTAAGTTTCTTCTGTCCTCCTTTCAAAATTGGCATTGAATAAAACCTATTTTCCTACCAATTTGACTCCTAATCCTTCTGGAGCAGTAAGGGTTATGGCCCAGCCTCTTCCTCCCTCGTGGTATTAAAGCAACCTAGGAACCATCTCTGCCCCTCCTCTTCCTCACTGCTAGAAGCAGCACCCAAACCCCTAGGAGGGTGGTTTTTCTCCTAACATTATTCTTCTCTTAAGGCTCATCCTGTAGGGCTTTGCCTCCCCTCTCCTCGGAAAACAAGAAGAGGGAGGGCAGCTAAATACACAGCAGGGGGGCTGGGATTATGGCGCAGTGGTAGCGTGCTCGCCTAGCACACATAAGGCACTGGGTTCTATCCTCAGCACCACATAAAAATAAAATAAAGATATTCTGTCACCTACAACTAAAAAATAAACATTAAAAAAAAATACACAGCAGGGCGGGAGGGCTTCTTTCTGCACTTTCCTAATTATGGTACACCCTGGAATATACATGAAGCCTGGTGGATTCATAACCACAGCAACACAGAAATGGAGGAGATAACACGTTGAAAGAGTGTCTCTATTGTAAGACAACTCCATGTTTGAAAGATCTAGAAAATGGAAAAAAAAATAAAAGCCACATACATTAACATCAACACAAAAGAGGCATCAGAAAAGGCTGTCTGTTGCTATTTCCTTCCAGTCCAGGAAGTTACAGCACACCCCATCAATGTTCCTTGTTCCCAACGAGGAAACTGAGCCCTGAAAGGTTGGTGCTGTCCCCAGCCCTCTAACTAAAGTTCTCCCCAACCATGTCCCCTTCCTCCTTTCAGGCTTCTAACCCTTCGTTACCTTGAAATTCCTTGATTAGGCTGTCCCTCTCGTAGCTGCTATAAAGAAGGCGAGTAGATAAGAAGATAAGAAGAGATAAGGCAGTGGCCAAGAGCGCCAGATTTTTCTACACTGACTTCCTGTTTGGACCCAGAACTACCTTCCCTCCTTTTGCTTTGTGGCCCAAAGCTTAGGAGGGCTGTCCTCAGAATAGGGGAGAAAAGAAGCTGTCCTTCAAGTCCCTCTGGAAGCTGTCTAACTGAACCAGAGAAACCCTCATTTCTCCACAGTGCTCAATGCAGCGTCAGATTGACAGGTTGCTCAGGACCAATTCCAAACTCAGAGGCAATTGAGCTGTGCTAGGTGGTTATAAGAATCATTAGGAGTCTAGCTTAAAATGTAAATGTCTGGGCCTCACTCCCCACAGATTCTGCTACACTAGGTTTAACAGGGTCTGGAGACTTTGTTTAAAATTACATAATTTTTTTGTTTGTTTCCAGTGCTATGGATCAAATGCAGGGCCTCTGCATGTGCTAAGCAAGCATTCCACCACTGAGCTATTCTCAGCCCTGATTGTGGAAAACTGTGCAGTTTCTAGATGATTTCAAGATGATTTCTAGATGATTTTCAAGGCATTGAGAGTACAGGCTCTGAGCATGGCCACCTGTAAACCTAGAAGGAAATTGGATCAGTGCAGCGTCAGATTCACCTGGGAATACTGTGGCCCTCCCTCTTATGCATGACTTTACTTTCCAAAGTTCCAATTATTCATGGTCAACTGAGGTCCAAAAATATTAAGTGAAAAATTCCAGAAACAAAGAATTCCTAAGTTTTAAGTGGTACAAGTTTTAAATTGTACACTATCTGTTCTATGCTGCTTGGACACAAATCATCTAATTTGTCCAACATATCCACACCATATATGCTACCTGCCCACCAGTCACATAATAACCATCTCAGCTATCAGATCAACCCAGTGCCACAGAGCTTATGTTCAAGTAACCTTATAAAGTGGCCTAAGGTCACCACCGTCCATCTCATCAGGGAACCATTGTGTCATCTCACATCATCACAAGAAAGCTAAGTACAATACCATAAGGCATTCAGAGAGAGATCATAGTCACATAACTTGTATTATAGTATGGTGTTATAATTCTCTTCTTTATTATTGTTAAGCTCTTACTGTGCCTAATTTATAAATTAAACTTTATAGTATTTAGGAATAGGAAAAACCTAGTATATATAGAGTTTGGTACTATCTGTAATTTCAGGCATCCTCTGGGGATCTTGAAAGAGATCTCCCATGGATAAAGGTACTGTACCAGGAAGTGTGGGCTGCAACCAGAGATCTTAAATAGATCTTGGAGGAGTCTGTATTTAATTCATAGGAAATGAGGAGCTTTGGCAGGTTTTTCAGGAGAGGAATCATAAGAGATGAGTTTTATAAAGACAGAAGATAGAACAAGAAATGGTAATGTGTCTGCATTGGGAGGCATGAAGATGTGCATGTGTTTATTGAGCACAGTGATATTCAGCAGGCTGCGCCAGGGGTCTGGAGAGCTACTAGGAAGAGGAAAATAATCCCTGCCTGAAGGAAGTTGCAATCCACCTGGCACATCAGAAAATAACTGGTGAAAACCACCCAGCCACTTCAAGACCTCTGAGTCAGAAACTGACGTTAGCACCATGTACTCTGGACTTCAGAAGACATTTAACTAATAAAAAAGAGACACAAGTGACATCAAAGACCTCTGGAAGCATAACTGTAGGGAACAGATGAGTTAGATCAATAATAGTCAAAGATTTATGAGATTTCATCTGGCAGTGCCTAAACATTTCTAAGTTCCAATCTTTATCTACATTATGTACCGCTTTTTAAGAAATGGAAAATCACTGATTGTTTTTGAATTATTAGTTGTGTCATTTTATTTAAAAGATCAATATAAAATCACTAACAGGTTGTGCACACTGTGTCTGGTGGGGGTCACATGCTGATGGCTCTGCAGAAACCAGTGACCCATGAACTAGAAGGCTTCAATGAGGCTTCAAGAGCAGTTGGGGACCTTAGGGGGGCCGCGGGAGGGGAAGCTGTGAGGTGATCTTTGATATTTCAGGGAGATCTGTCCCCAGAACTTATAAGTGTCTGATCACAAACCACTTTAGAAATTCCAGTGTATTAAAAGAAAAGCAGCCAGAGTGAGTAGAAAATGAGGTATGATTTGAGTCAAGTTATCCTTTGTGCTTAGATTTAAAATGGTCTCACCAACAAATTGTTGCAACAAGTGAATAAAAATTTGTTTCCAGGGCTAGGATTGTAGCTCAGTGGTAGAGTGCTTGCCTCACATGTGTGAGGCACTGGGTTCGATCCTCAGCACCACATAAAAATAAATAAATAAAGATATTGTGTTCATCTACAACTAAAAAAAAAGAATTAAAAAAAATTGTTTCCAAGCCATTTTTAATCATATAATGGAAGAAAAAGTCCAGTTTTTTTAATAAAAGGGTAAAATGCTTCATTTTACTTAAAAGGATGTCAAGATAAAGTTTCACTTTACATTTGTTGTGAATACCCCTTCCAAATAAACCTTCTTAAGATACATTTGTATCTTTATCACATAAACTGCCACACAATATTCAGATAGAAATTTCATCCTAATTTTTCTAAATCATCAAATCCTCCACAAGAATCCCATTCCCCAATTTCAAGGAGAAGACCAGCATCCGTCACTCCTCAGGGTCCTGTTGTTTCATGCCAGGGTCCTAGGCTCTCAAGGTGGACCCCCACCCCAGGGTCTCCCTGTGGGGCACTGGTGGCAGATCCCATCCTGGTTCTCCCACTCCACCCATCACTGTGGCTGTGTCAAAGCAAATCTTCCTGCTTCTGACCCACCTCCTGCCTGGGCCAGCTGACTTCTGTCATGGTGGGTGGACTCCAATGTCCAAGTCTCTGAACTTGGTGCCCAAGCTTTTGCTGGCCCCCAGACAGCCATCCCCCAAACCCTGTGATTGAAAGTGACCATAGAAGCCTGAAGAACAACCTGCTAAGCTGTCTTCCTGGATCAGGGAAGATATCTCTACTGACAAAATTTTTAAGAGACAAAATAAATATGTTTTGATAATACCATGGATTATCTTTATTAAGGGTATCATTTTTTAGTATGCTAGCAAATTTCTAATGAACAAATGTAATTTTTAAATAAATTACAAAATAATAGTACGATTGGCTTCTCATCATATACAGACACCTACTTGTTCCCAAAGGACTTTTGAGTCATGAGCCATCTCTAGAAATATTCATCATTACAATTTTCTTTGCACAACAGAACTGCTCTTGAAACCTCGTGCATAAAACTGTATGAATGAAATCCTGTGGGACTCATGGGAACTAGAGACGTTAGGTCACTAAAGGAATCCATCAGGAACCCCCTTTGTACATTAAAACATTCCTACGTGAGGTGTCAATCTGGCCTCTGCTCACAGAAAAAGCTCACTTGGGTTAAGAAAATGGAAAGTAAAGAGATAGGTTGGTTGGCTTTAAAGCCAGAGAGCAGGCGCCCCAGGCTTCAACCCACAGGAAGGCCCAGCCCCTTCATGAAAGTTTCCGAAACGTCTTCACTTTTCTACTTAGAAACTGCCACACCTGAAGTAAGCATCCCTTAGGTCACAGGATCATACAAGTGGCAAGGACCTCAGCACCATGCAAGTCCAGTCCCTCTCCTCCTTTCCCCTGGGCTACAGATGAGAAAACAGAGCTTCAGAGAGGACGAGCTTCAGTCCAGACTCAAGGAAGTGGATTGAACACAGCACCCCCCCCCCCACTTCATTACCCAACCTCTGAATCTCTCAGGACATGGCGGGGCTGCTGGTCATTCCCAGGAGGAAGCCCATTGTGGGCCACTGTTTTATCTCTTTGGCATCAAGTTCATGAGGGACACACAGGGTGGGAAGGGGGACATGAGGTGATACAAGGCCACCTTGGGAAAGGGGCATGTCACTCAGCCTCTGAGCTGGCTGTGCAAGAGACCATCAGCAGGTTCCTGTGTTCTGGAAGGGAGACTGAACTGCCTACCTATTAATGGGTATCCAACACACCTCAGAAACCCTGGGACAAGGGGCAGGTTATCTTAGCTCTCTTTGTGTGGCAACAATTGTGGCCAGGGTTGCAGAGGAGTCAGGCAGCTTCCTGCTCATGCTGCCAAGGCAGATTGCTCAACCCCACGCGTCATCCTCAGCCCGCACGCAGCTTTGTTATTCTAGCTGCAAAGGTCTTCCTCCTGTCCAGCTCTCTTGCCGGCTCACCTCCTCTTTCTTTATGAGCTGGTCTTCTGGACCAAAGAAGATTTCTTCATCTTCCTTTTGCCTGGCTTTCTTCCAGGGCTTCCTTCCTCACCCTCTCTCCACCTTAATCCCTGTCTGACTGCCGCGTCTCAGAATTCAGACCTGGTACTGCTGAGCACCTTAGGCATCTTGCCCTGGCCCCGCTGCCAAGCCTGAGGCCTGCCTGCTCCACCAGCACCTATCTTTACCCTAATTACTTTCCTGTTGGCATGCACCTGGATCCTGTGTCCCTCCAGTGCTATTTTACAGCTCCCTATGCCACTCTTACTCTGTTTTTCTTTGCCTCCAGGATGTCCAGAACATAACAGTCATCTGTCACCACAAGCTTGTGAAGCAACACTCAAAGCTTCAGGGTGCACCTTGAGATGCCTCTGTTAGGGCATTTGGCTAGGGCTCACTGGCCACAACTGTCCATCACAGAGCATGTACATAATATCTAATGATCTTTGGACAAGAAGGGACTCACTGAGAAGCCAACAAATCCACTCCTCAGTCTTCCAGTTAACATATCTCATTGAACCATCCCAGATGGTAAAACTGAACTTATTTTGATACATAAAAAATGAGGTTCCCGAGCTGGGCACGGTGGCACAAGCCTGTAATCCCTGCATTTAGGGAGGCTGTGACAGGAGAATCACGAGTTCAAAGCCAGCCTCAGCAAGGGTGAGGCACTAAGCAACTCAGTGAGACCCTGTCTCTACATAAAACACAAAATAGGGCTGGGGATGTGGCTCAATGGTCAAGTGCCCCTGAGTTCAATCCCCGGTACCAAAAAAAAATGAGGTTCCCAAGCCGGGCACGGTGGCGCACCACTGTAATCCCAGCACTTTGGGAGGCTGAGACGGAGAATCGCCAGTTCGAAGCCAGCCTCAGCAACGGCGAGGCGCTAAGCAACTCAATGAGACCCTGTCTCTACATAAAATACAAAATAGGGCTGGGGATGTGGCTCAGTGGTTGAGTGCCCTGAATTCAATCCTTGGTACCAAAAAAAAAAAAAAATGAGGTTCCCTGTCTGACTTATTTCACTTAGCACAATGTCCACTATCCATGGTGTGGAAATACTAGGATCTCTTTCTTTTTAAAGGTTGAATAATATTCCAGTGTATACATACCACATTTCCTTCATCCATTTTCCCATCAATGGATACCAGTGTTGTTCGACTATCTTGAGCTAAGGAGTGCAGATATCTTCACAAGGGAGTAATGTCTTCTCCTTTGGGTATAAAGCCATAAGGGGGACTTCTGGATTATATGATGTATGGTTCTATTTTTAATTTCTTTAGGAACCACCTTCTGTTTACCATAATAGCTGCACCAACCTATCCAAATCCCCAAGAGTAAGACAGAGCTCCCCTTCTCCATGTCTGGCTAATATTTTTTATCTCATATCTTTTTGATATGCCAGACTTGGGGGGAAAAATACTGCATTCTTTGACATATATATGAAATAAAAAAGAAAAAAGAGATCAAAATACTCAGAGATGAGTGTCAAACCATGAGTACCACTAATAGCAGGGAGGAGGAGAGGAAATAGGAGATGTAGGTCAAAGGATACAAAAGAGCAGACACAGGATGAAAGTCCAGAGATCAATTACAACATAAGGACTAAAGCTAATAGCATTGTGTTGCATTAGGGAGTTCTGCTAAAGGAGTTGATTCCAGCTGCTCTTGTCATGAAAAAGTAGCTGTGTGAGATGATAGGGATGTTCACCTGTTCACCATAGTAAGCCTTTTACTCTCTATAGGTATCCCATAATATCATGTCATAAATCTCAAATATGCACAATAAAATGTATTTAAAGAAAAAAAATAGATGAGGTTGCACAACTTTTACTCACCCTTTTTCATGGGAAACAAAGTACAAAATTTATGAGAATTAAATTGTTACACAGTGCCCAAAATGAGGAAGGGAAGACACGCTGCACTGCCAAGGTCGAAGCAATAGGGGGATGCTTCCTCTGAGACCTGCAAGAGCAGGAGACCAGGTGCAGAGTGTTGTTGTGTGTAAACTGCCTACAGGCAGTGGTGCCGTTGTAGACACTATGTCTACACAAATTACGGCACTGTAGTGTGGGTGTTTATTGTTTTGAGTGTTTTGTCTCCAATTCTTTTTTGGGGGAGAAGGGTACCAAGGGTGAACTCAGGGGTGCTCGACCACTGGGCCACATCCCCAGCCCTATTTTGTGTTTTATGTAGAGACAGGGTCTCACTGAGTTGCTTAGCGCCTGGCCATTTCTGAGGCTGGCTTTGAACTCGCGATTCTCCTGTCTCAGCCTCTCGAGCCACTGGGATCACAGGCAACTTGCTTTCCTACTGCTTCAGGAAACTGCCTTGTCCATTTCTTACCAGTGAGCGCAAGATCCTGCACCGGGAGGAAGAGGCAGGGTCATAACACTCACTGTTCCAGAAATATTTGGAGTTGAATTGGTAGGAAAATAGGTTTTATTCAAAGCCAGAAACTTCGTTGTTTCAAAATTCCCGTCTCAGAAATACTCTGGGTTGAGGAAAACTTTTTAAAGGAAAAAGGCTAAAGAATTACACAGCTTTTGAACAGATTTTACTTCAAAGTCATTGTGGCCCAAAAGAATTTCACAGGTTTTTGCTCCTTCTGAATCCTTGGAGCCTGTCTGGCCAAGTCAAAGGAGCTGGGGCTTCCCGGGGATAGCAGCTGCATGGACCAAATTTTGGAGGGGTGGGGCAATTCAGTCTGTTTCAGTTTGAGTAGGAGCTGCCACAATTGGCCTCAGGCGATTGGTTCAGGGGTAAGCATGAGGTCTCAATGGATCCAATCAAGATCTTTCCCTAATTTTTAAAAAATACAAATAGAAAAAAGAGGGCTTATAACAGACACTATGACAAATGGCAGGGATGCTGTCGGTAGTCAGCATTAGTATTCCTCTAATCCACAGTGGGAGAGGGGGAAGAAAACAGCGAAGGCTTCCAAAAGGCCAAAAGTTGAAAGTGGACACTTTAGGAAAAGCAACAGGGGGAGGATTTGTGATCACTGCGATCCTTGCTTTTCAAGGACTACTGGCACTAGGACTGGTCAAGAAAGTACATGTATTCTGTGCCTCCATGTGAAGAAAGACTAAGAAACAAAATTTGGAATCAGATTGGAGAAAAGTTTCTAAAGTCAGGGGAGGTGAAATGGCAGAACAGAGTTATTCTTTGAAGTCCATGAACGTGGTCCATTTAGAACAAGGAAAGGAAACAGGAAGCAGCTCCGAGTGGGGAGACGGTTCATGAAACACATCAACCTGAGCAAGGCTGCTGCTAAAATATGAAGCTCAAAGTGCAATTTGAAGAAGTTCTGGATGACAGCCTGGATTTAGTATCTGCTGCCCACCAAATCTCATGGTTCTCCAAGTGTGTTTGTGCAGGTACATGATGCACACCTGCTCCATCAGGGGAGAGCTGGCCGGAAGCAGGGCAGCCTGTACCTGGTCTCCTGCTCCTGCAGGTCTCAGAGGAAGCATCACTCTGTTGCTCTTACTTTGGCAGTGCAGGGACAAGAGTGTCACCCCTTCCTCATTCCGGGCACTGTGTAACAACTTTTACCCTCATAAATTTTGTACTTTGTTTCCCATGAAAAAGTGTGAATAAAAGTTGTGGAACTTCATGTATCTTTTTCTACTTTAAATAAATTTTACTGTGCATACTGCCAATAACTATTTCACCAAGATGGTAGAGTCTAAACACTGCATAGGTTTATATTGTTATAGAAAAATTTATAGTTAAGTATTAAGTTTAGATATTTAAGAAAGAAAAGTACAACTTAGTCTCCACATCAGCAAAGGAAAAAGGGGGTGGATGTCAATAAACTTCAACTGAGTGAAGACAGGATGGAAAAGAAATGCAGATGGAAAGGATGGCAAGCAGGAAATACAAAATAGAATGTTGAAAATAAGTTTGAATATATAAGAAATCATACTAAATGTAAATAGACTAAACTCACTTATTAAAAGAAACAGACTATGCATTTGTATTTTTTTTTAAATCAGCGATATCCTATCTATAAAAGTCACATCTAAAACAAAACAACACAGAAAGATGGGAAAGAGGTATAACATGGCAATACTAAGCAAAAGCTTACATGGTGATACTAATTTATAGTAAATATCATTAACAAGGATAAAGGGGAATGCTACATAGTAATACAAGAAACATTCTACCCAAATTTGGCTGCATCTACTAGAATAATCTTGAAACATATTTAACAAACACTGATATGATTGCAAGGAGAGATTAAAATCACAACTATCCTCCTGGATTTTAGCTTAGATGCTGTAGATCAAGCAGACACAAAATTGTAAAAATACAGAAGAGTTATAGTATATGAAAGGAAGCTAGGCACCAAATAATGATTAAAATCCAGCCACTGGTGCAATTCCAGGTCAATTACAAAAGATAGAAGCTTTCTCACTGTAATTTTATTGTCAATATCCTTTCTCTTATCACTCTGAAAATCATTTACCCATGAATTGCATGATTAAAAAAAAAAGATTGCTATGAGGAAATGATTAAGTAACCTGGAGTACAAGACACATATTGATAAAACTTGCCAAAGGGTGACAGTTTTGTAAGAACACAAAGAAAGCAGTCTTTGACTTTTCATCATGTCTTCAGTTTGAAAAATAGCAGTAGGTTTAGGGACCAAAAAGGCCACCAATGTCTCCCACAGTCTCTGCACCAGGATTTGTGACCTCCTGACTGGTGACCTGGCCACTCTTTCTAGGGCAGTGGTTTCCATCTACAATTTCTGCAGGTACTTAGGGGAAACAAAAACAAAAAAAACTAAAAACAACACTATAGATTGCGGTGGTATTTTCATGTCGCCTATAAAAGCATCCCATTAGGGTGATTTCCCTTGACGACTGCTCACCGTCATATTTCTGAACAGGAAAGTTGATTGTCCTGTGTTCATTTGAACTTCTCATCCACACATGACTCTGACTCAGTTCTACAGTGTCTTGTAACTCTTCCTCTGAAGAAAGATCATGGAAAAAGCCACCTCTCCAAAGGTCCTGTGTAGTTTGATGCGCCTGTGACCAATATCACCATAACAACACATCTCTGACTATAGTAGAATGTATTTTAGGTGTGTATCTGAATGCATGGACCCTCTTGAGAAGAGTTCAGAGCACACCAGGGTCCAGGGCCCAACACTTGAGAATGCGGACATCCTTCAGGCACTTTGCATTGGTTAACCCAGTCCTGAAACAGGAAATGAATAGTCAATCTGCATCATTCCTTTACCAAGAATTTGTAGGCTGTCTACCCTGTGTCAGGTCCTGGGCCAGGTATTAGGATTCAAAATAAACAAAATGAGGTCTCTGACCTTGAAGACAATGCAGTGGAGGAGAACTATACAGCAGGTAATAACATCACAGTGTAATAAGGTAGCTGAGGGCACCCAGGTCAGTGCCCTTGCTGGAGGAAGGGGCAGAGACATCAAGTCACAAAAGTGACTGGTTGTAAAGAGAGCAGGCTGTAAGAAGGCAGGGCAGGAGTAACAGGAGGGGTGGGCAGAGGGATCAGCATATGTGGGGCATGAAGGTAAGAGCAAGTGGGGGCACTGGGAGAACCGGAGCTATAGCGCTGAGTGGGAGTGAGTGGGTGGGTGGTGGGAGATGGGGCTGCACAGCAAGTGGGGCCAGGCTGCAGCCTGTGTGCATCTGAACATGGACAGGATGGCCATGCTCAACTCCACGTCCACAGCGATTCCTCATGGGTCTGGAGGCCCTTGATAGCCACTTCTTTGTTTTATTTTCCTTGGGCTTTGACTCACCTTTGAACTTTTGGCCTCTTCCAGAAGGCTTCAACGCCCATGACTTACAGGGCAGACTTCTAAGCCTGACATTCAAGGCCTCCACCAGCTCTATCCAATCTCCACCAGGTCTCTCCACAAGCTTCCTCCTCCTCCTCCTGGCCAACTTGTGTTCTAGTAATAGGGCTTGACCTTGAGGTAAACTGTAAGCTGCCAAGGCAGGCAATGTGCTCACAAAGGCTCACTGTACCACTCAACATGGACCCGCGCCTGAGCGCTGTTGTGTCACTTTACAAGGAGAGCCGTGGTTGCCAGAGAGTGCTAAAGCCCAGTGCCACGCCGAGACGTCCTGCCTTAACTAACAGAGTGAAGGCAAATGGAAGAGGACCCACTGCTTCACTCTGAGGTGGAGACAGTTTCACACTGGATCACCTCCCAGCCTACCAGTTACATCAGCAAATACGTCCCTACAGTTCTGGATCACTGAGCAGCCGGATATGAAATCTATTTACCACTGAAAGTGGCAATGCAAATTACCAGGGGACTTTCCTCTTTGGCTATATGAACTTTGGCATTATTTGAACCTATCCATAGATGTAAAAATACATGCATAACAAAAGCAACTAAGTTTTCGAATGCCAATAAACAGGAAGCTCATAAAAAGGATGCCATGGCTGGATTTTGTGTTCTTTTGTTTTCCCCTGAATACTTTAGAGCTGAGCAGATGCCAGGGAGACAGACAGAAATGAGTACAAACAGATTATCATTCCCGCCACCCTAGAGATCACTGTGCATGTGAGTAGTGAATGGTAGAGAAGGGGGGTCTGAGACAAAAGAGGGATACCAAGGCAGGAGGCAAGCAGCAGATACCACCAAGATGGGCTTGTAGAAGTCCTTTCTCTGGCCCTCAGTAGAAACACCCATTTATTGGAGCAAATCAGGTAGAAAGAAGACATTCTGAAGAAAAAGAATGAATCCTCCTTGTTTTGAATCCAGAAAGGAGAACTAACAGGGTGGATGTTCCTGGAAGACAAGATCCCACATGCTTTGGGTGGGTGTCTTCTGCTGTGTCCAGCATGCCACTGTGGAGCAAGGACTCCTGGTCCTGTGGAGTGTGGAGCCATGTGTGGGGACCACCTGGCACCCTGAGCAGCCAGATATGAAAACTATTTACCGCTATTTACTGCAGGGTCAGGTGACCTCCAGAATCACCTGAGGCTGTCTAGTTTAGCAGAGAGCACTCAGGAGCTCCCCTTTCCCTCACCTCCCAAGCACAGTCACTGGGCAAGTCCTGTTGGTGCCATTGCCAAAATATATCCCAGCCTGTCCATGGGTCCCATCTTCCTACAGGCTTCCAGCACAAGCCACATCTCCTCAGTGGCCTCCTGGCCTCGACTCTTAGTGCCCCCTGGTCTGCTCTCCTCACAGCAGCCTCAGTGGTGCTTCTTTAGTGTGTGTGTGTGTGTGTGTGTGTGTGTGTGTGTGTGAACAAATACTTAACAGATAAAATTGTCCCTATTTATCACGTACATGTTGTTTTGAAATACATGTGCATTGTGGAATGATTAAATCAAGCTAGTTAACCTATGAATTACCTCACAGACTTGTCATTGTTTTGTGGGAAAACATGTAAAATCTACTCTCAGCAATTTTTAAGAATACATTATGTTGTCATTAACTATAGTCACCATGTTGTATAATAGATCTCTTGAACTGCCTATCTGAGATTTTATACTGTTTATCCAGCAGCTTCCCAATCCCAGTCCCTGGTAACCCCCATTCTACTCACTGCTTCTATGAGTTCAATTTTTTTTTTTAACCAGTCACCTTTTGTTGGGTATGAATTCTCAGGATATGAAAGGATTCGGCCATGTTTGAGTTACTCATGGAGGGCAGGACAATCATGCTCAGGAGCACAGAGTGGGCCCCCGACACGGCCCCTCTTCAGTGGTACTCTCATGGCTGCTCACATTTGAGTTCCTTAAAGTCCATAGCCTAAAAGTACATGGCCCTCAACACCACGTTAACCCAGTGATTCATCATCTCTTCATATCGATGAACGTGTAACACCAGTAGCAACCTCTCCAAAATGCTCGACAGTGCCTGCAGGGGTGAGACGCCTCATCAGTATCCAACTTGGCAGCTCCCCTTGTCTGACATCCAGGAGTTTCTTTTCCTTCACTGATGCATCAGACACCATCTTGGAATCCTATGGCAGCTGAGCAGGGCTGTGTCAGGGCTGCCAGGGAGGGAGCACCTACAAATACAATCTTGTACAGATTCTACAGATGACTGACATTGTGCAGTATTTGTCTTTCCGCGCCTGGCTTATTTCACTTGCCCTAGTGTCCTCTGGGTTCATCTACGGTGTTGCCCGTGACCGATTTCCTCCTTTCTTAAGACTGAGTAGTATTCCCCTTTTAACACCATATTTTCTTTATCCTTCATCTGTTGATGGACATTTAGGTTGCTTCCATATGTCAGCTATTATGAATAATAATGTAATGACCATGGAAGTGCAGATTTTGACATGCAGATTTTTTGGGGGGGTACCGGAGATTGAACTCAGGGGCACTTGACAACTGAGCCACATCCTCAGCCCTATTTTGTGTTTTATGTTGAGACAGGGTCTCACTGAGTTGCTTAGTGCCTCGCTGTTGCTGAGGCTGGCTTTGAACTCGCAATTCTCCTGCCTCAGCCTCCCTAAGTGCTGGGATTATAGGATTGCGCCACTGTGCCCGGCTGACATGCAGATTTTGATATGTATCCTGTGGTGGGATTGCTGGACCATTTTTAATATTTTGAGGAACCTCCAAACTGTTTTCCAAAATGAATGTACTAATTTATATTTCCACCAACAGGTTTCATTTTCTCCATATCTTCTCCGATATTTATCTTTCCTTTTTTTTGATAATAGCCATTCTAACAAGTATGAAGTGATGTCTTGTTGTGGTTTTAATTTATTTGTATTCACCAATGATTAGTGATGTTAAGCATCTTTTCACATAAAGCTGTTGGCCATTTGTATGCCTTCTTTTGAGAAATGTCTATTCAGATCTTATTATTTTTGTTCAGTTAGTTGGTTGTTTGGCTGGATTTTCCCCCAGTGTTAGGCCATTTTTCAATCAATTTTGCTATGGAGTTGTTTGAATTGGTTACATATTGTGAATATGAAGCCCTTATCAGATGTATGGGTTTGCAAGTATTTCCTCTGGTTTCATTAGTCGTCTCTTCATTCTGTTGATTGTTTTCTTGGCTGTGCAGAAGATGTTTAGTTCTACTTATCTGTTTTGATTTTTGCTGTTTTGATTTTTGGACGTGTTCACATCCAAAAAATCTCATTGTCCAAACCAATGTCATAGACACTTTCCCTGTTTTCTTCTAATAATTTTACCATTTCAGGCCTTATCTTTATCAGTTCTTAATTAATTTTGAATTGATTTTTGTATATGGTGTGAGATTAAGAGTCTAAATTCATTCTTTTGCTTATGGATATCCAGTTGTCTCCACACCGTTTGTTGAAGAGACCGTCCTTTCCCCCATTGTGTTATTGGCACCTTTGTGGGAAATCAATTTGTCATAAATGAATGGACTCATTTCTGGGCTCTGCTCTGTTCCATTGGTCTCTGAGTGTTTGCCGATACCAGGCTATTCTGATTATTAGAGCCATGTAGCTTGTTTAAAAGCCAGCTAATCTGATGCCTCCAGTTTGTTTTTTCTGCTCAACATTGCTGGGGTTCTTTGGGGTCTTTCATGGTTGTATGTGAATTTTAGAATTTCTATTTCTATTTATGCATAAAATGTCACTGGAATTTTATTATGGCTTTTACTGAATCTACAGATAACTTTGGGTAATATGGACATTTTAATATTAATTCCTCTAGTTCGTGAACCCAGGATATCTTTCCATTTATTTGTGTTTTGTTCAATTTCTTTCATCAGTGTTTTGCAGTTTTTGGTATTCAGGTCTTTCACTTACTTGTTTAAATATATTTCTAAGTATTTTACTTTTGGGAAACTATTGTAAATGGGATTGCTTTTGTGTATAGAAATGCTATTGATTTTTGTAGGTAGATGTTGTGTTCTTCACCTAGAAAAGAACAACAAATAAATCATGGGTTCAGCAAATTCTATTAAAGCAAAGTGGACCATAATAATCATGAAGGAAACATTTTTATTAGCATTAGCTGTGTTAGCCTTGTTAGAATTTATAGACTTGAGGAAAGATAGGTTGGATGGCTCCGTCTCTTCATGAACTTAAGATTTTTTTTCTCTCAATAAATTTTCCTATAGCAATTACAGAGGTCAAAATTATCCCATGGACATTAGGTCCTTCCAACACTTGGAAACACATTCCACTGGTTGGGGACGGAGTTTCTCCCATGGAACAGCAGTTTGAGAATCAAGGATTATCCTTTATTCCATAAATATGTATCGTGCCTGCTACATTCCAGGCCCTGTAAAGTGAACAAAGAACACAGGGTGGGCCTTACCCTCCTGGGGCTTCTGTACTAGCAAAGAAACAGGTAAGCAAGCAAGCACATAGGTGTACCTAATGCAGACTCACTTAATGAGCACTGGAAAAGAACAGCATAAGCTGCTCGGGATTGACTCATCCTTTCCCTTAAGGGGGTCACAGGGCTAGCTTGCCTGAACTTGACCACAGAAATACTTTGCATTGGAGTAAAGAGCCACCAGGCAATTCTCATCAGTACGGATGTTCTTTCATGAGTGTTCCACAGGAAAGCTAGGGAGACAGCTGAGACAAGTGCCCCTCCACGGAGGGCCTAGATTGGGGCCTGGAAGAACTGTGGCTCGAGGAAGGAACCTGGGCTCAGCCCACTGGACACTCGGCTTCCAGAGAGCAAAGGCAAACGAAGGGTGGTGACTGCTAGTGAGATTCTGCTTCCTGCAGATCTTCAAGCACGGTGCACTCAAGGGCCCCATTACTCCTTTAGTATCACTCTCCCAAGTCAGGGAATACCACAGACGCATAGGCTCCAGGGCCCCATGAACCCTTAAAATGGAGGGAGTGCACGTGCTTTTCCCAGGTACAGAGTTCTGGCTTTTACCCTGTTCTCAAAAGAGTCTAAGTTTTAGAGGTTAATGTTTCCATCTAACTGGCCATTATGAGCAGAAGTCCAAGCTCAGGACACAGGGCAGTGACTCCATGTCCTGAGGTCATGGTCATCCACAGGATGGCATCCAACCCCTCCTGGAGGAACTAGAGCATAATGAGCACAGTAACCTTTCGCGGGCTCCATGCATGAAGCCAAGTGCCTCAGCTACAGTCTCCCCATAGTTAGAAGACAAGGACCAGCGTTATCCACACCCATTTTGCTGATGAGGAAATTGAAGTTTAGGGAAGTTAAGTAACCAGTCTATCATCACAGATAATATTTCAGATCATGGATTCAATCTCAGGACTAATTGATATCAGGGGCACATGTATGACCAGTACTTTATGCTCTTCCTAAGTCCTGAAGGACCTGCCATCTCTCCTGGGAAGCAAAGAACTCTGTATTACAAAAAAACCTCCAGCCACCCACTTTGCTGTTCAAATGAAGTCCAAGGTCTGCTACCAAATGGATGCCTCTGGCAAAAATCCGATTTAAAAGGAGAAGGAGAAGAGGAAGAGGAGGAGGAAGAAGGAGAAGAAGAAGAAGTAGAAGAAGAAGAAGGAGGAGGAGGAGAGGAAGAAGGAGAGGAAGAAGAGAGAGGAAGGAGAAGAAGGAGGAGAAGAAGAAGGAGAGGAAGAAGAGAGAGGAAGGAGAAGAAGGAGGAGAAGAAGAAGGAGGAGGAGGAGAAGAAAAAGAAGAAAGAGGAGGAGGAGGAGGAGGAGGAAAAGGAAATCCAAATAAGTTCCCAAGATCTTTCTGTGCTTTGAGCACTGCTGCCAGTCAGAGAACCATTGTGCATCTTAATTATAAGCAAACAGATGGACATAATGGTCTCTGTTGACTCTTTTCAGGTCTGGCCACTTAATTGTAGTTTTTTCAAAGGTGAGAACTCAGGTTCCCCACCTCAAGATTGCTTTGCCAAAGTTTATAATTCACCTCAACTCAACCGTAAGTGATCTGCACTGCACATACTACAAGGCAAAGGGCCCCATGCAAGGGTAGGGCCAGCGGCCACAAAGAGGAACAAAGCACTTCAAACATCCTCTCAGGGAAGAAATAAGGATGCATTTTGTGTAATTGATAGGGTCCTAAACATTAGGTGCAAAACACTGCTGTAAGTGTTTCTAAAGGATCAGATTGAAAAGAAGAATGGCAAAGACCAGTTACTGAGGATCAGCATCAGACGCAGCATGTCACAGGTAGTGTCCCCACATGATTCCATGAGGCAGGTTTTCTTTGCTGTTGTGCAGATGAAATGGAGTTGAGGAAATGACACCATGGCACACAGCTAATGACTGAGTGGCTGAGCCCGATTCTCGTCGCTTCCACAGCCCTTCCTACTGCCCACGGCCTCCTGCTGAGAACCCTTTGCAGGAAGGTAAATGTGGTCCTCAGTTTACCTCTTTTATCTATTTTTATTCCAAAAAGCATATTCAAAATCCTGATACAAAAGTACATTTTGACTCTAGATTGGAGATTGGAACATATGAAATACAGATGCGTGACTTAGAAGGGACAAAAGTTTGCAGGCACCGACCTTCATTTTCAATGTCAGTTTTAAGAATCCCACTGTTCACAGTGTGAATGAGCTCAGGCCTGGCGTTCTAGGTGCCCAGTCTCCTCCAGTGTTCTCCAGCACTAGCCATTCAGCTTATTTCCTTTGCATTAACAGTAAGCTTGAAAAATTGCACCAGCCTCTTGCAGGGACATTTTCTAGTGTCCATCTTTGCAATGCAGTTAATCATTTAT
Organism: Geosciurus inauris; assembly: GCA_004024805.1. Lineage (NCBI taxonomy): Eukaryota > Metazoa > Chordata > Mammalia > Rodentia > Sciuridae > Geosciurus > Geosciurus inauris. The sequence goes on along the minus strand of PVHX01006295.1, from coordinate 50,544 downwards.
AGGATTTCTTTACAGCTTAGAAAATGCCAGTAATGTACAACACAAAAATAATCTGCCAGAAAGTTTAGTTTCCATTGCTTCATTACATTATACAACAACCAAATTGCCGGCATTTAGGTTATCAGGCTTTGAGATTGTGGGGACACGCCTCTGCCCAAAGCTGCTTTATTATTATGAATAACTCTGATTCCCAAAAGTTTTCTAGGCAAAAGTCCACCAACCCTGTTTTTCCACCATTAGGTTTCTAACAGCCACGCTATCAAGTAGCATCCAGGTGCTGTGTGTGATCTGAACTGAAGTGTTGAATAGGAGTCATAAATCTTAATTTACTGAAATTGATATGTGCTGGAGATGCCATAAAATGCCTACTGCTGTTACTCCTGGTAATTGAGGACAATTATGAGATATCTTTTATCCAGACTGTTCTGCACTCTATAGAAATTTAACAGGAAAATTAACGTTAAGAATCAGCCAGGGGTGGGACAGCAAATTGGTGCAACCGTTATGGAAAGCAGTATGGAGACTCCTGAGAACACTTGGAATGGAACCACCATTTGACCCAACTATCCCACTCCTCAGTTTACACTCAGAGGACTTCAAATCAGCATACTACATTGACACAGTGTTTATAGCAATGTTTGTAGTGCCTCAAATCACAATAGCTATACTATAGAACCAACCTAGGTGCCCTTCAACTGATGAATGGATAAAGAAAAGGTGGCATCTATACACAATGGAATATTACTCAGTCTTAAAGAATGAAATTATGGCATTTGCCAGTAAATGGATGGAACTGGAGAATATTATGCTAAACAAAATAAGCCAATCCCAAAGAACCAAAGGCCAAATGTTTTCTCTGATACGTGGATGCTAATTCACAATGAGCAGGGGGTGCTACAGAAAAATCTCTATTTTGGATTGGGCAGAGGAGAGTGAAAGGAGAGGAGGGGCATGGGAGTAGGAAGGACAGTAGAATGAATCAGACATCATTATCCTATGTGCATATATGATTACACAACTAGTGTGATTCAACACCATGTACAACCAAAAGAATGAGAAGTCACACTCTAAAGTATGATATGTCAAAATACAGTTTACTATCTGTATAACTAATTAGAAAAATAAATTAAAAAAAGATCAATCAGGGTAGTCTAAGCTCCCAAATTTCATGCTTAATTAATGATGCTCATAAAATTGCTAAGATTGGCCAGGCATGGTGGTGCACACCTGTAATCCCAGTCACTTGGGAGGCTGAGGCAAAAGAACCACAAGTTCAAGGCCAGCAGCAGCAACTTCATAAGACTCTTTCTCAAAATAAAAACTAAGAAGGTCTGGGATGAAGCTGGGCGTAGCGTCGCATGCCTATAATCCCAGCACTTTGGGAGGCTGAGATAAGAGAATCGCGAGTTCAAAGCCAGCCTCAGCAATGGCGAGGCACTAAGCAACTCAGTGAGACCCTGTCTCTACAGAAAACACAAAATAGGGCTGGGGATGTGGCTCAGTGGTCGAGGGCCCCTGAGTTTAATCCCAGGTACCCCCCAAAAAAACCTAAGATTGTTAATATTTTGAAAAATATTGTCCAATTAAGAGAAAAGCCATCCTGTTCTCAGAGCTTGGGCAACATCAGAATCGAGGGGATTTAAGAATCCTAATATGTGCTCCAACAACTGTGATAAAGGTGAGCACTAAGAACAGTACATTAAAGGACTGCAGCTGGCCTGTCTAGGGACAGGGCAATCCCTCCTGGCAAGCTGCCCACCAGCAGTGCCCGGGCCACCCACACCCTGATGACAGGAACAGTAATCCTAATCTTTCTGGCTCTGGCCTCCTGATTGCCTTTTCCCAGTTGAGGGCTAAGGTAAAATGATAACGTCCTTTTAGCCTTTGGGAAAGTGGCTAATTTATTTACTTATCAGTTCAAAGGCAGGTTGAGAGATTGTAATTCACAGAGGCCAGGTAGTTAGAGCAGCTCACTGAGCCCCTTCTCAAACCGCAGAACCACTGGCCTCCTGACCTCTACAGTCTCCATCTAATTCCTTCCTCCAGCCTCTCACCAGCTCTCCGTCTCTGTTACATTCCCCGCACTCTGCCTGCGTCCCCTTTTCTCTGTTCTGCATCATTTGAAGTTAAATTAAGTATGAGGAGATTTTTGTCTTGGCTGCCGTTCACTTAAACATCGAAGGACCTCTATTTCTAGTTTCATTTATAAAAGCTTATTACATTTATTTGGATTTTGTTTTATGTTACCATATTTTTTTTTTCTTTCAGTCACCAGCTAATTACTACTCACCTTATTTATGCAAGGTTTTGGGCTGAAACCTCAAGAAATGCAAAATGTAGACATGTTTTCCTGGTGGCAGAGGAAAGTGTCCCTCCTGTCTGCATGGCCTATTGCAGAGGCCAGAGCATTACAGAGCTGCTTCCAGAGGGGCATACAGCTACAGGGAAGGAAATCACAACAGACAGCCTTCCATGTGGCTCCTGTGACAAATCGCCACAAGCTGACCCCAACAGAAGTCTATTATTTTATAGTTCTAGAGGTCAGAAGACAAAACAGGGCTTACAGCCTACAGCCAAGGTGTCAGCACCTACGTTCTTTCTGGAGGCTTCAGAGAGAAGCTGTTCTCTGGCCTTTTCTGGCTTCTGGAGGCTGCCTACTCTCCTTGATTCCTGGCCTCTGCGTATGTCTGCAAAGCCCATGACGCCAGCTTCTGCTCTGTAGCCACGTCTCGTCTCCCCTTCTGCTCCTTCTGCCTCCTTCTTACAAGGACCCTGTGGTTACACTGGACCCAGAAAAGAATCCAGAAGGAGCTCTTCATTTCGATACTCTCAATGCAATCACACGTGCAAAGTCGCTTTTGCTATAGAAGTAATACATTTGGTGCTCACTGCAGCAGCACCTATCCCTACCACTGGAACGATAGAGATTAGTATGTCCGTGTGCAAGGATAATGTGAATTTGTGAAGTCTTCCATATTTAAAATAATAATAATAATGATAATATATTCACAGGTCCCAAGAATTAGGATGAAGATGTGGGGAAGGAAGGACATTATTCAGCCAACTTCAGATAAATGCAGAGCTAAGAATCCAGAAAACAAGGCTGAGAAAGAGAAGCCCCTGAGTGGGGTGTGACAGGGTTGGCATTCTGGAAGACAAACCTCAGCTAAGCCATGGAGGGCTGGTTCAGTGTGGTCAAGTTTGAGTCAGGCAAACCTGAGGCCTCAGTTTCCTTAGATTGTAGGTGGATGAATGTGGCTGTCGCATGAGTTTGTGATGAGAATTAAGTGAGATAATGCGCATAAAGTCCCTGGCCCACGGTGAGCATGCAGTGTGACTGATGGGTCAGATGGAAAGACAGACGACTTTGGAAACACGAAAGAGAACATCAGCTTCACTGCTCACTGTGGACTGTTCCCCTCCAGGCTGAAGGATAGAGCAACAGAGCTGGCGCGTGGAAAACAGTGAGAACAACCACAGAAACGCTGCGAGATGCCATTTTCCTCCTCAGAAGTCCAGTAGCCAAGGTCTCCTCCCAGGTTACTTGGGTATTTCTGTTCAGAAGGAAAAGACAAGGGGAGTGTAGCAGAGTCCAGGGAAACGTCCGCTCCAATCAGGAAACAGTTTCCATGGCAACCCAGCACCAAGCTGGGTTTCTTTTGAAATGTTGGGTCGGGTTTGTGAGAAAAATGAGCCTGACAGGGACGGTTGGTAAGAGCCCAGTGGTGGATGGCTCCCCTGACTACGTGGGCTGCTGACTGCCTCCTAAATATGCACAGCTGGTTCCTGTGCTGGAAGCTAATCCTCAGCATGATGGTATTTGGAGTTAGAGCTTTGGGGAGCTGATTAGGTCAGATTAGGTCATGAGGGCTCTGGGATTCTTAGCTTTCTTTTTTTTCTTTTCCTTTTTTTTGGTACCAGGGATTGAACTCAGGAGTACTTAACCACTGAGCCACATCCCCAGCCCTATTTTGTGTTTTATGTAGAGACAGGGTCTCACTGAGTTGCTTAGCACCTTACTTGCTGAGGCTGGCTTTGAACTTGCAATTCTCCTGTCCCAGCCTCCCAAAGTGCTGGGATTACAGGGGTGCACCACCATGCCTGGCTAATTCTTAGCTTTCTTGAAGGGAATTGAGAGAGATCTCATGTCCGCATAAGGACAGAGAAAAAAGGTAGTCATCTGTGAACCAGTAAGAGGGCCCTCATCAGACACTGCATCTGCCAGGACCTTGACCTTGGGTACACTGGGCAGCTATGGGGCAGGGAATAGAGTGGGGTAGATTTCCTGCCCAGGTGACGATTTTTCTAGTAATTGGATGTGAACGATGGCAGGTGCGTTCCTGAAAGCTTGGGCTGGACAGTCCTGGTTGCATAATCTGCAGGATCGTTACGAGCACAGGTGTCTCCTGTCTGAGAGCTCATTTCCTTCTGTCTCAGACAGATGCAGGAGTGGAATGGGCCACCTAACCAAGTCCAGATCGGTTCTTTTTTTTTTTTTTTTTTTTTTGTAAATATGGAACGCTTCACGAATTTGCATGTCATCCTTGCGCAGGGGCCCTGCTAATCTTCTCTGTATCGTTCCAATTTTAGTACATGTGCTGCTGAAGCGAGCACCAGATCGGTTCTTTTAACAAGATGGTGACTCGGCCTTTGTTTGGACTTCTGGTTGAGTCCTCCCCCCAGCCCCTGCTCCTGCATTTGACTGATTCTGCTGTCCTACTGCCCTCCACGTCAGTAGAAGTGGCTTCAGAAAAGCAATAACAAAAATGGGCATTTTAAGGACATCGGAATAGCAGCCACGGGGATGGGGGCAATCAAGGGAGCAGATGTAACTCTGGCACCAGTCAGATGGCTATTTCTAGCACCAGAGTTGGCGTGGCTCCTTGTTTGTATGAATCAAGACTCTGGTGGTTGCAAGAAATAGAAACAACAGGAACTGCTCAGGCAAAAAAGAGTGTCTATGATCCCTGAAGGCCAGGATGTGGCCAGCCCCAGGGGTGGTTGGGAACCAGGGTCTTATGCCTAAAACCAGTCACTCAGGACTCTCCATCTCCCCTTCTCTCCAACTTTCTGGAACTCTCCTCCTGCCCACATGCCTCCCCCTCCCACTCTCTTCCTGGGTTTTCTCTGCTTCTCAAGGAAACCTCAGACTGCCCACAGCTCTCACATTTGTATCTGCCCCTTCTAAGAGACCAACAGCCTTGAGCCTAGAATCTTTTAGTTCCAGTCTAATAGGCCAACAAACTGGAAAGCAGAGCTGGACACTATATTTAAATGGCAATCCAGGGTGGAGAGACCATTTGTTGTTTCTAAGAGTTGGGCTGGAGGCCAGGGGAGACTGCAGGACTGGGGAGGGGAGTGTGAAGGTTCAGCCACTTCTGGAGCTGCAGCTGGTGGCAGCAACACACTAGAAATGGCCACCTAGGCACCCCTCACACCTTCTGTGGGAAGTGGGTGAATGGACAGCTCCAGAAGAGTCGTAAAGGAGAGAAGTTGCACTGGGCAGAAAAACCAGTAGGTGCTCAGCACAAAGTAGCCTGTGCTTGAGAGAAAACTTCCATGAAGTCAAGTTAGGATACCACAGTCCTAGACATTTCAACTGGAACTCACCCCACACAGGAATTTGCCATCTAAGACTGGAAACAGGGCACAAGGGGTATAGGAGAGCGCCCATTGCAGGAAGGCTGCACTCCCTTCTTAAATGGCTATTTCACTTAAAAGAATGAAGACAGGAGAAGGGAGGAGCTCCAAGGCCACCTTAAATAGGGAAGGGGCTGCTGCACCAAAAGCAGGTGGACATCTAGCTCCATGTGTCCCCAGCAAACAGCACGAAAGAGCAACTTACCAGGGTACAGATTATTGGCCTGATGAAGATTGCATTGCCTTGGGGCTTAGGAAGCCCCCATTTCTAGTGGTGGCCGTCAGGAACAGACAGCACAGAGTAGAAACTTGTGAGGGAGACTGAGCCATACGATCCTCGCCTTCCTTCCAGTCTTAGAGCAGAGCCTCCAGTGCAGACCACCCATGGAGCCAGAGCCCTCCTTTCCAGGACCAGCCCGAAAGCTGCCATCACTGGACCTGGGAAAGACACTGGGCACAGAGTGTTCTGCTCACACTCACCCTGGGGGCTAGGGAAGCACCCCCTGTGGTAGGTCCTGAGAAGGGCCTGTGGCCACTCTCCAGGCCAGGGGCATTCACCTGTCCTCCTCACAAAGGCTCCACAGTTATCCTCATTGTGACAGCACACGAAGCCCATCAGCACGGGACCCATCATTCAGAAAATAGAAAAATGAATTGTGACCTATTCACATGATAGAATACGAGGTGGAGCCCCCACTTCCTCAACAAGATTCCTAAGTCGCAAGAAATAAAAGCAGGAATCAATAAACAGGATGGATTCAAACTAAAAAGCTTTTTCTCAGCAAAAGAAACAATCAATAGCCAGGCACGGTGGCGCACACCTGTAATCCAAGTATTTTGGGAGGCTGAGACAGAAGAATCGAGAGTTCAAAGGCAGCCTCAGCCACAGCGAGGTGCTAAGCAACTCAATAAGACCCTGTCTCGAGGGCCCCTGAGTTCAATCCTCAGTACCAAAAAAAGAAAAGAAAAGAAAAAAAACAATCAATGAGGTGAACAGAGAGCCTATATTCTGGGAACAAATTTTTGCCACACAAACATCAGATAGAGCACTGATCTCCAGGATATATAAAGAACTCAAAAAACTTAACACCAAAAAAAAAAAAAAACCCTCAATAAAGACATGGGCTAAGGAGCTGAACAGACACTTCTCAGAAGAAGATATACAATCAATCAACAAATATATGAAAAAATGTTCAACATCTCTAGCAATTAGAGAAGCACAAATCAAAACTAAGAGTTCATCTCACACCAGTCAAAATGGCAGTTATCAAGAATACAAACACAAGTGCTGGTGAGGATGTAGAGGAAAAGGCACACTCATACATTGCTGGTGAGACTGCAAATTGGTGCAACCAATCTGGAAAGCAGTATGGAGATTCCTTAGAAAACTTGGAATAGAACCACTATTTGACCCAGCTATCCAACTCCTCGGTCTATACCCAAAGGAGTTAAAAACAGCCTACCACAGTGAAGCAGCTACTTCAATGTTTATAGCAGCTCAATTCACAATAGCTAAACTGTGGAACCAACCTAGATGCCCTTCAATAGATGAATGGATAAAGAAACTGTGGTATATATACACTATGGAATATTACTCAGAATTAAAAGAGAATAAAGTTATGGTATTTGCAGGTAAATGGATGGAGTTGGAAAACATCATGCTAAGCAAAGTGAGCCAGTCCCAAAAAACCAAAGGCTGAATGTTCTCTCTGATAAGTGGATGCTGATCCATAATGTGGGAGGGGGCATGGGAAGAATGAAGGGACTTTGGTCAAAGAGGAAAAGAGGGAAGGGATGGAACATGGGGGCATAAAAGATAGTGGAATGCGATAGACAGCAATGCCCTGGGTTCATGTATGACTGCACACATGGTGTGACTCTATATTGTGCACAACCAGAGAAATGAAAAGTTGTGTTCTATTTGTGTACAATGAATCAAAGTGCATTCTGCTGTCATGTAACCCTAATTAGAATAAAGAAAGAAACAAAGAAAAAAAGAAAGAAGGAAGGAAAGGGATTATTAAATGAATGTCAACTACAAAACAAGAATATGACACAGAGGCGAAATGTAAATATAATACACGCATATATGCACATATAGACACATACATATGTACACACACATACATATATGTCAACATAATTGAGCTAAAAAAAAATCAAAGCTGAGAGGAGAGACAAATGACACTACAATGTCATTTATAAAGTTCTTAATGAAACACACATTGCCCATGGGTGTGTGTGTAATATATGTGTGTGAGAAAAACGACATCAAGTGAATGGCTGTGGTTGCCTGGTGGGGACACAGGAAGGCGGGATTGGGTGGAGGTGATCCGAAGATGTCAATTTTGTGCTTATAAAAAAAGCAAATAAAGCCCAGCAGAGTGGCACACACCTGTAATTTCAGAAGCTCAGGAGGCTGAGGCAGGAGGATCGCAAGTTCAAAGCCAGCCTCAGCAACTTAGTGAGGCCCTAAGCAACTTAGTGAGACTCTCTCTAAATAAAATATAAAAAGGGCTGGGAGGTGGCTCAGTGGTTGAGTGCCTCTGGGTTCAATACCCTGTACAAAAAAAAAAAAAAGCAAATACAGTGTGAATGGTTAAATCTGGTTAGGCAGAACACAGATGTTTGCTACCTTGAGAAACAAACAAACTGAGGCCCCAGGGGACTAGATTTCGAGACATTGACAGATGCATGTTAAGGTGCACTTTCCCAGCTGGGCACCCAGTGGCCCTGGGCTCTGACCCAGGTCTGCTCAGCAGCTGCCTCTGCCCCAGGCTGGACTTGAGCCATCCCGCCTGAGCTCTATTCCTCCCTCCTGGCCACCCATCTCCCCCTTGGACCCCTGAAACTTCGACCTCGAGTAATAGAAGACTCCAGATGTCCAGGGAAGGCGACTGGCTTGCTCAGCATCCCTGCATTCAGAAGGGCTGCACATTAAAGCCAGCATGGAAGCTGGGAAGCAGCTAGTGATGGGTGTCCTGGGGCAACCTGGGGTGGGAGCAGAGGAAGGTGGAAGGGGCTGTAAGTAATCATTCTTGCCGCCTGGAGGAGAGCGATGCCCCTCCAGCTCCCAGTGTGTCCTCCTGGAAGAAGCGGGCCCAGACCCAGCATGAGATGGAAATAGGTCGGGTCAGGGTCAGCCTGAGTGCCTCAGTCTCCTGTCAGTTGCCAGCCTTTGCCCGCACCCAGAATCCACGTGGCGGGAGTCTCCAGACCAGTGTGTCCCTGCGAACAAACAGGTTCAAACCAGATCACTGGTTTTTGTTTGTTTGTTTCTTTTGGGGGGTTTTTTTGGTACTAGAGATTGAACTCAGGGGCACTCCACCACTGAGCCACATCCCCAGCCCTATTTTGTGTTTTATGTAGACACAGGGTCTCACTGAGCTGCTTAGTGCCTTGCCGTTGCTGAGGCTGGCTTTGAACTCGTGATCCTCCTGCCTCAGCCTCCCTAAGTGCGGGGATTACAGACTTGAAGTCCTTCCAGTTTTCCATTATAAAGGAAATAAATGCTCAGCAGGTACAGGAAGAAGAGTCGGCAGGGAGAAGACACTAGCCTCACTGATGGAAGACCAGAGAGGCGCTCCTAGTCTAGTCCTCAGCGATGCCCTGCTCCTTAGGTCCTAACGGTCCACATGCAAATCACACCGGAGCCAGGTGAAGGGATGCTTCCCATGGAATGAGTCTGCCAGATGCTCTGTGGACATGCCTCCATGGCCGCTGGGTTTTCATTCAGTCCTCAGCCGTTCAGGTCCTACCATGTCCCCACCTTGTAGGGGCTGGAGAGCCTGTGCACAGGGTCCTGCCTCTCACAGGGCCTACGTTTTAGCAGGACAAACCAGCAATAAACAGGCAAGTCAATATGTTGACACATACAGAAGGGGGGTCACAGCTGGAGCAGACCAGGGACCGAGGGTGGCAGTTGGGTTCTGAGCCCCTTGCCCAGGTCTGACAGTGCTGTGCCCACTGGGACTGGGCGCTGCACTCACTCATTTGTTTTCTGTCCCTTACTTCCTCCAGGCACAGGTCCAGGCGGCCCACACCTCCCTGCAGTTACATGATATCAGTTCACCCCCTAGTGGACACACCTTCACCATTACCACAGCCACAGGGGTTTTGTTTGGTTTGGTTTGGTTTCTTCAGTACTGGGGGTTAAACCCAGGAATGCATGACGACCGAGCTATACCCCCAGTTCTTTCTTTATTTTATTTTACTTTTTAAAAAAATTTCAGACAGCGTCTCACTAAGTAGCCAACGCTGTCTTCAAACTTGTGACCTCCTACCTCAGCCTCCTGAGTTGCTGTGATTATAGGCATGCACTACCACACCTAGCCACCGCCACAGATGTTCATGGGTCCTTTCCTTTTCCTGTAGCCCAATAATAAATATATGACGCCCTCTGGACTTCAGATGCAATGTTCCTACCTCACAGTATAAGACAGGGTTCTCCTGAAAAGCAGAACCTGTGGGATACATAGAGATGCACAGAAAGAGATATACTGTCAAGAATGGCTCACATGATGGTGGAGGCTGAGATGTCCCATGACTGCTGTCTGAAAGCTGGAGGTGCAGAAAAGCAGGTAGTATCATTCTGCCCCCAACCTGAAGACCCTAGAAGCATGAACACTGATGTCTCAGGGGGGTAGGCAGATGTCCCTCCTCCCGCAGGGAGAGCAAAAGCGCCCTTCCTCTGCCTTCTGTTTTATCAGGGCTCTTGGCAAATTGGATGCTGCTGACCTGTGGTGTGAGCAATCTTCATTATTCAGTGTACAGAATCAAATGCGAACCTCATCCAGAAACATCCTCCTGCATATGCTCAGAAATGATGCTTTTCCAGCTGTGCTGTGCCCACTGGGACTGGGCCCTGCACTCACTTATTTGTTTTCTGTCCGTTACTTCCTCCAGGCACAGGTCCAGGTGGCCCACACCTCCCTGCAGTCACACATATCAGTTCACCCCCTAGTGGACACACCTTCACCATTATCATAGCCACAGGTGTTTTTGTTTGGTTTGGTTTGGTTTCTTCAGTACTGGGGGTTACACTCAAGTTGATGTGTAAAATTAGCCTCCACACCTACGGCTACAGAGGAGTAGCAGGCTTCTAAAATGAACCAGCAGGAGGATGGACCCCTGTGAGCAGGAACCAGACACACCCCATCTAGCAACCCACACCCAGACACACCTCATCTAGCACCCCAACCCTGCTAAAGGATTCAGTGGATGAAGGGAGAGAGGGAGACAAGCACGTTGGCCAGGCAGGTGACCCTGGGGGCCACCTCAGAGCCCAGGAGAGAGATGAGGCGGCTGCATGGAGAAGGCAGCTCTGGTCTTTGTCACACCCGCCACAGGAGAGGGGTCTCTGCCCGCAGGGTGCAGATGCACAGAACACGGCAGGTTCATGTGGGCCCAAGGCATAGCACATGCCTATCCCGCCACACCCTTCAGGGCCTCGGTGGTCTGGAACAGGTTTTCTTTCATGGGAACATGTGTTTGAGCCAAGGGGAAAGAATGGGGCCAGAAATGCTGACAGGGCAGGTTGCAGGGATGCAGCTTGGAGCCACATGGGAACCATTGGCCACGCTTCCGGCAACTGCGATGGGATTTTTCTTTTTTATTCCAGGTTAGGTCCACAGGCTTGAGCGTGCCCGAGAGTCTCCTCCTTTGGGAAGTTCTTCCCTAAGAGCACCCTGTGTTCACCTGTGCCCACGACACCTGTCCCAATGCCAGGACGCCTGACCCAACGCTTGCCACTGGTGGGCAGCCATGCCAGTCTCTGGGGTCCAACAGGCCTTTCCTCTACCTCAAACTGTTCTGGTTTTGTTTTAATTTTTAATTAGTAACTTTACTTTTTATAGCAGTTTTAGGTCCACAGCTAAATGGAATGGAGGATCTAGAAAACACTCACAAACCGCCCCACCAACAGCAACGCCCCCAGCGTGATACACTAGTTACAACTGAGCCTATATTTGATCCATTTTGAGTTACAATACCACCAACAGTGCAAAAGTGTTATTTTCCCCCCACATCTTCTATTTTTGTTTGTATTCTTTTTTTAAATATTTTTTAATTGTCAGTGGACCTTTATTTTATTTATTTGCATGTGGTGCTGAGAATCAAACCCAGTGCCTCACACATGCCAGGCAAGCGCTCCACCACTGACCCACCACCCCAGCCCTTTGTATTATTTTTTTTTTTAATTTTTTTTAGTGGTAGATGGACACAATATCTTTATTTTATTTATTTTTATGTGGTGCTGAGGATCGAACCCAGTGCCTCATGCAGGCGAGGCAAGTGCTCCACCACTGAGCCCCAGCCCCAGCCCCCCTTTGTATTCTTAATGGCTGCCATTCTAAGTGGAGTGAGGGGAAATCTCAGGGTAGTTTTGATTTGTTATTTCCCTAATTGCTAAAGATGTCAAACATGTTTGTATGTATTTGTCAGCCATTTGTATTTCTTCTTTTCAGAAGCCATCTGTTTAGTTCATTTGCCCATTTATCAATTGGGTTATTTGGGGTTTTTTGGTGGATCTTTGAGTTCTTCATATATTCTGGATATTAGTCCTCTGTGATGAGTGGCTGGCAAAGATTTCCTCCCTCTCTGTAGGTTCCCTCTTCACATTCTTAATTGTTTCCTTTACTATGAGAAAGCTTTTTAATTTGATGCAGCCCATTTATTAACTCTTGGCATTATTTCTTGAGCTACAGAAGAAGTCCTTTTAAGAAAGTTCTCGTTTGTGCCTATACATTGGAGGATTGACCCTTCATTTTCTTCTAGGAGTTGCATAGTCTCCTGTCTGGCTCCTGAATTGATCCATTCTGAATTGATACATGTGCAGGGTGAGAATAGGGATCTAGTCTCACTCTTATACATACTCTTCTACAATTGATCCAGCACCATTTGTTTAAAAAGCTACCTTTTCTCAGCTGGGCGCGGTGGCACTCGCCTATTAATCCCAGCACTTTGGGAGGCTGAGACAGGAGGATCGTGAGTTCAAAGCCAGCCTCAGCAACCACAAGGCACTAAGCAACTCAGTGAGACCCTGTCTCTACATAAAACACAAAATAGGGCTGGGGATGTGGCTCAGTGGTTGAGAACCCCTGAGTTCAATCCCTGGTACCAAAAAAAAAAAAAAAAAAGCGACCTTTTCTCTAGTATATTACTTTGGTGCCTTTGTCAAGGACCAGATGACTGTATCGGTGCAGGTCTGTCTCTGTCTTTCATTCTGTTCCATTGGTTTATGTCTGTTTTCAGTGATTTTGTTGCTATAGCTCTATCGTTATAATTCGAGGTCAGGTATTATGATGCCTCTAGCATTGTCTTTTTGGCTTAAAATTTCACTGGCCATTCTGGGTCTTTTATTTTTCCAAATGAATTTTAGGATTGATTTTTCTAGTTCTGTGAAGAAGGTCATGGATATTTTGATGGGGATCGTATTGAATCTGTGTATTGCTCTTGGCAGTACGGACATTTTAACAATGTTCAGGCCATCTGTAAACCTAGGAGATCCTTCCGTCTTCTAGTGTCTTCTTCAATTTCTCTTTTCAGTGTTCTGTCGTTTACATTGTAGAGATCTTTCACTTTCTTGGTTGGATTTATTCTTAATTTTTTTGTTTGTTATTGTTTTGAAGCTCTAGTAAATGGCATTGCTTTCCTGATTTCTTTTCCAGCAGATTTATTATTGGCGTATTGAAAAGCTATTGATTTCTGGATATTGATTTTGTAACCTGATACTTTGCTGAATTGTGTATTAGCTCCAGCAGTCTTCTGGTAGAGTTTTTGGATCTTCTAAGTATAGGATTATATCATCTGCAAACAGTGATATTTTGATTTTTTTCCTCTCTGTTTGTATCCCTTTATCTCATTCTTTTGCCCAATTGCTCTCTCTAGAATTTCTAATTCTATATTAAGTAGGAGTGGTGAGAGTGGGTATCCTTGTCTTGTTCCAAACTTTAAAGAAAATGCTTTCAGTTTTTCCCCATTCATTGTGATGTTGGTTTTGGGTTTGTCATATATAGTCTTTATGATGTTGAGGTAGGTTCTGTCTATTTGTAGTTTCTTCTGTGTTTTTATCATGAATGAGTGCTAAATTTTGTTGAAGACTTTCTTGGCAACTATTGAGATAACCATATAATTTTTATGTATTTTTTTATTTGGGGGGTACCAGGGATTAAACTCAGGGGTACTCAACCACTGAGCCACACACCCAACCCTATTTTGTATTTTATTTAGAGACAGGGTCTTACTTTTGCTGAGGCTGGCTTTGAACTCATGATTCTCCTACCTCAGCCTCCTGAGCTGCTGGGATTACAGGCATGTGCCACTGCACCCAGCCAACCATGTAATTTTTGTCCTTAATTCTATTTATGTGATGAATCACATTTATTGATTTCATATATTAAACCATCCTTGTAATCCTAGAATGAAACTGACAGTGATGATGTACAATCTTCTTAATATGTTGTTGAATATGATTTGCTAATATTTTATTAAGGATTTTTACATCTGTTTATCAGAGATATTGATCCATAGTTTTCTTCCCTTGATGCATCACTATTCAGCTTTGGCATCAGGTTGATACAACATAGAATTAATTTGAAAGTGTTCCATTCCTTTCTATTTCCTAGAATAATTTGAAGAGCATTTACATTAGTTATTCTTTAAATATCTGGCAGAATTCAGCTGAGAATTCATGTGGTCCTGGAGTTTTCTTTGCTGGAAGGCTTTTTATGACTGCTTATATCTCATTGCTGGTTATTGGTCTGTTTAGGTTTTCTATGTCCTCTTAATTAAACATTGGCAGGTCACATGTGCATAAATGCATTCATTTCTTCCAGGCATTTCAATTTATTGGAATATAAGTTTTCAAAATGGTCCCTAATTGTCCTCTGGATTTCTATGATATCTGTGGTGATTTCTGCTTTTTTGTCTCTAATTTTATTAATCTGGGTCTTAATTTCCGTTTGGTTAGTTTGGCTAACGGTTTATAAATCTTGTTTATCTTTTTAAAGAACCAATTCTTTGTTTCACTGATTCTTTGTATTTTTTTTTATTCTCTATTTCATTGATTTTGGCTTTGATCTTAATTATTTCCTTCCTTTTACAGGTTTTGTAATTGATATCTTCTTGTTTTTCTAGGACATTTAAATGCATCATTAGGTTTTTCTAGGACCTTTAAGTGCTTCATAGTGCCCCAGAGGTTCTGGTATATTTTATTACTGTTCTCATTTGAGTCTAAGAATTTCTAAATTTCTCTCCTGATTTCTTTTTTCACCCATTTGTCATTCAAAGGTGTAGTGTTCAATCTTTTTGTGTTTATAAAGTTTCTGCAGGGTTGTTTGTTTTGTTTTTGTTTTTGATGTTAATTTATAATTTAATTACATTGTGATCAGATAAGATTATATAGATTTTTTTCATATTTTCTAAGAGTTGGTTTGTGACCTAAAATGTAATCTACTTTGGAAAATGTTCCATGAGCAGCTGAAAAGAAAGTAAATTTGGCTATTATTGAATGAAATATTCTATAGATATCTGTCAAGTCCATTTGGTTTGTTTGTTTGTTTTAGAACCAAAGAGTCTTATTTTTACTTTTTAAGTCTGGAGAATCTTTACTGAGTTTATGTCTGGATGACCTATCCAGTAGTAAGACAAGTGTGTTGAAATCCCCCAGTATTATTCTACTAGGGTCTGAGTCTTCAAGTTTTATGAAATTAGGTGCACAGATGTTTGGGTCATAAATGTTTATTATCATTATATCTTCTTGTTGTATTGTTCCATTTACCAGTATAAAATGATCTTTCTCTCTTCTAATTAATTTTGGATTTGAAGTCTGCTTTGTCAGATATGAAAGTAGCTACTCCTGCTTATTTGGGAGCTCCATTTGTGTGGTATATCAATTTCCATCCTTTCACTTTCAGCCTGCAACTGTCTTTGTCTGTAAGGTGAATCTCTTGCAAATAACATAGTTGGGTCTTGTTTTTTAATCCATTCTGACAGCCTGTCTTTTAATTGGAGAGTTAAGACTATTGACATTTGGTGTTATTACAGATAGATGTTTAATAATTTCTGCCATTGTGGTTTATTTTTAAAGTTTAATTTGGTCCTGTTTCTAATTTGCTGAACTAATCTTCAAATGACATTTGTCCATTTGTGAAATCTGAAGTGTGTTCTTTAATTTCTTCTATGTGTAGTATTTCTTTAAGTATTTTCTCTAATGCCAGTTTAATAGTCAAAAATTCATTCACTTTCTGTTTGTCTTGGAAGATTTTTATTTCTTCTTCAACTATAAAGTATAGTTTTGCTGGATATAGCAATTTTAGTTGGCAGTTATTTTGTTGGAACAATGTGTTCCAAGCCCTCCTGGATATAAGAGTTTGTGTTGAGAAATCAGAAGTAATTCTGGGGCTGGCTGTGGCTCAGTGGTAGAGCGCTTGCCTCGCATGCATGAGGCACTGGGTTCAATCCTCAGCACCACATAAAAATAAATCAATAAAGATATTGTGTCCACCAACAACTAAAAAATATTAAAAAAAAAAAAAAGAAGTAATTCTGATTGACTTGGTTATAAAAGTGACTTGATGTTTTTCTCTTGAGGCTTTCAAAATTCTATCCTTGTTCTGTATGTTAGGCATTTTAATTATAATGCATTGTGGAGAGTTTCTTTCTTAATCATATCTTTTGGGGGTTCTGAATGCATCCTGTATCTGGATATTAATCTCATTTCGAAGGCTTAGAAATTTTTCTGTTATTATTTTCTTGAAGAGTTTATCCATGCCATTACCCTGCATCTCACAACTCTCTTCAATGCCAATGATTCTTAAATTTTGTCTCTTAATGTTGTCCCTGAGTTCTTGATTATTCTGGTCATGGTCACTTATTTTCTTTTCCTTAATACTATCTGAATGTTCAAGACCAGTCATTTTGTCTTCCAGCTCAGATTCTGTCTTCAGCATGATCTACTCTATTAAACTTTTTAAAATTTGTTCTAATTTGTTATACATGACAGTAGAATGCATTTTGACACATCATACTTAAGTAGAGTATAACTTCTCATTCTTCTGGTTGTACATAATGTAGAATCACACTGGTCATGTAATCATATATGTACATAGGGTAATAATGTCCAATTCATTCTACTATCCTTCCTACCCCCAGATCCCCTCACCTCCCTTCAATCCCCTCTGCCCAATCCAAAGTACCTCTATTTTTCTCATACCTCCCCCATTGTGAATTAGCATCCACATATCAGAGAAAACATTTGGCCTTTGGTTTTTTAGGATTGGCTCATTTCGCTTAGCATGATGTTCTCCAACTTCATCCATTTACCTGAAAATGCCATAATTTCAATCTTTTTTAAAGCTGAGTAATATTCCATTGTGTATATATTTTCTTTATCTATTCATCTGTTGAAGGGCATCTGTGCTGGTCTGGATCCCAGACTAATTTATCTAGGCAGATTCGTGGGGTGAATCACCAGCCTCACAACAGGATGGGTTTTATATGCTTTAATATGAGATAATATAACAATAAGCAAGCAACAGTTATACTTTGCAATGTTGAATATTGTATATAATGAATCAATAATATAGAAGAAAAGAAAGAGAGAGCGGCTGCAGCCCAATAAGCACTCACCAATCAACACCGGATAACACAACACGGGTTTGCAGGTACACGGGTTTGCATCATCATTACCTCCAACACCCAGCCTTGGGTAAAATAAGCAACACCAAGAATGGGGTAAACACATAGGTAAGAGTCTTTCTCCTCAAAGCACCATCATCACCTTCAAAATTCTCCTTCTTTACTCAAAACAGCATCAACACCTTCAACACCTATCCTTGGGTAAAAGAAGCAACACCGAGGGTAGGGTAAACACATAGGTGAGAGTCAGGATCCTTCCTCTTTACTCAAAACAGCATCAACACCTTCAACACCTATCCTCGGGTAAAAGGAGCAACACTGAGGGTAGGGTAAAAAACACAGGTGAGAGTCAGCTTTCTTCCCCACAAGTCAAATTCCTTCTTCTTGCTCAAAGTATCAGATTCCTTCTTCCCTGGTTGAATTTCTTTTTCTTTGGTTGAATTTCTTCTTCTCTGATGGATTCCTTCTTCTTCTCTCCAGTTGGCATTTCTTCTTCTTCTCTCCAGTTGGAACCCTTCTTCTCTTCTTCTGTTGGATCCCTTCTTCTCCTTCTTTCTAGTTGGAACCCTTCTTCTTCTCCCTTCTTTCTCCCTTCTGAGGACTTAAAAAGGCACAGCAACCTCTCCCAACATG
This sequence comes from Geosciurus inauris, assembly GCA_004024805.1. Lineage (NCBI taxonomy): Eukaryota > Metazoa > Chordata > Mammalia > Rodentia > Sciuridae > Geosciurus > Geosciurus inauris. The sequence goes on along the minus strand of PVHX01006295.1, from coordinate 32,634 downwards.
CAGTCCAGCGTTATGCAGCTGGCCTTAGGCTATTAAATCTCTGTGAGGTGGGAACTGGCCAGGTTCCAAAACTCACAGAATCAAAGGCTGAAAGTTTTGAGGCTCCAAGAGCTCGTTAGTGCACCAGATGGCCCCGAATAATAACCTTGAGGGTGCTTCCTCAAAGGCTCTCCAAATTCCTCACTAATGAGCTCTCCTCTCCTAAGTCACACTCAAGGATGAGCCCATATTATTAACTATCTATACAGCATCTAGGTTGGTTCCACAGTTTGGCTATTGTGAGTTGAACTGCTATAGACATTGATGTGGCTACATCTCAATAGCACGATAACTTTTAAGTCCTTTGGGTATAAACTAAGGAGTAGGATAGCTGGGTAAAACTGTTGTTCCATTCCAGGTTTTCTGAGGAATCTCCTTATTGGTTTCTATAATGGTTGAACCCATTTGCAGTCCCACCAGCAACATATGAGTGTACCTTTTTCCCTACATCCTCACCAACATTTATTGTTGCTTGTATTCTTGTTAATTGCCATTGTGACTGGAGTGAGATGAAATCTTAGAGTAGTTTTAGTTTGTATTTCTCTAATTGCTATAGATGTTGAACATTTTTTCATGTATTTATTGATAACATTTTATTTTATTTACTCTACCTTTCATTTCCAAGATTTCTGTTTGGTTCTTTTTCAATATCTCTATCTCTTTACTGCATTTCTTATTCATATCCTGTACTGACTTCATTAATTTGTTCAGTTTGTGTGTGTGTTCTCTTAGAATTCACTGGTCACTTTTATAATCATTCTTTTGAAATTTTTATCTGGTATTTCATCCACTAGATGCTCTAATAGATTTTAAAACTCCATATATTCTAATGGGGTATGGAGTGATCTAAACTAAGATGTCCTCATAGATGTGATGTCCACAGTCTTTGTGTTATTTCTCTCTGGTTTTGTGGTAGGAATGTATGTCCATGAGTGGGACCCCAGTATCCCCTACCCATTTCTACTTGTGACGTGGTTTGGGGGTTTTATCTCCCCTATTCTTTGTATTTAAGTATCACTGAAGTTAAGCATAGATAGTTTGTGTGTGGAGTAAGATGTATTGTCTTTTGCCTAGGTTTTGAATGCAGTTCAACAGCAGAGTCTCTACCCTGAGAACTCAAAGTGTACCAGAAAATTCCCAGTACCTCAAAAAAATGAGGAAGCTTCCAGGTGTGGTGGTGCACAGCTGTAATCCCAGCAGCTTGGGAGGCTGAGGCAGGAGGATCGCAGGTTCAAAGCCAGCCTCAGCAATGATGAGGCACTAAGCAACTCAGTGAGACCCTGTCTCTACATAAAATACAAAATAGGGGGGATATGGCTCAGTGGTTGAGTGCCCTTGAGTTCAATAATCCCTGGTACCCTCCAAAAAAAAGAAAATGAGGAAACAAATAACATCAAAAACAGCAGTGAACAATATACAGCATTAACATGAATACCTTGTGTCTATCTACTATGACATCTAAAACACTAGTTACCACAAAAACAGGAATGGTGGGATCAACAACAATAAATAGTTGTGAACTAGATCTGGCATTAAAGCAAACAGCCAGCCGGACGTGGTGGCTCAAGCCTATAATCCCAGCACTTAGGGAGGCTGAGACAGGAGAATTGCGAGTTCAAAGCCAGCCTCAGCAATGGTGAGGCGCTAAGCAACTCAGTGAGACCCTGTCTCTACATAAAACACAAAATAGGGCTAGGAATGTGGCTCAGTGGTCGATTGCCCCTGAGTTCAATCTCCAGTACCAAAAAAAAAAAAAAAAGAAGCTGGGCACAGTGGTGCATGCCTGTAATCCCAGCAGCTCAGGACGCTGAGGCAGGAGGATCACGAGTTCAAAGCCAGCCTCAACAGCGAGGCACTAAGCAACTCAGTGAGACCCTGTCTCTAAATAAAATATAAAACAGGGCTGGGGATGTGGCTCAGTGGTCAAGTGCCTCTGAGTTCAATCCTTGGTACCAAAAAATAAATAAATAAACAAAAACAAAAAAAATACAGTTTATTGAGAGAAAACAAAATGTTATAGGAAGATAAAAAAAAAGTTTAAAATGTTCAGAATGTGAAAAAAGAATGCAGAGGAGATGTAAATATAGCTATAAAGAAAAAGGAGAAAAAATGAACAGCATAATTAAAGAGAAAGAGAAAAACAAGTTAATTTGACTATCAGAGTTAGAAAAAAAGAACAAAAGAGAAAAAAAAAACAAAAAATTTAAAAATTCCAAAATAAATAAATGAAAAGCCCTAATCCTGAAATTAACAAATGAGAAAAAAAAAAACCAAGTGTGTATATGCATGTTCATCCATGAACCAATCAGCACAGCAAAAATACCAAAAATAAACAAATGAACAAACAAAACAAAATTTTTTTTTTGGTACTGGGAATTGAACCCAAAGACTCTTTACCACTGAGCAACATCCCCAGTACTTTTTTTTTGAGGCAGTTTTGCTAAGTTTTTGTTATAGTTTGTATGTAAGGTATCCCCCAAAAGCTCACGAGACAATGCAAGAATGTTCAGAGGAGAAATTATTTGGTTGTAAGAGTCTTAACATCAATCAATTAATCAGTGAATTAATCCCCTGATTAGGATTAACTGAGTGGTAACTGAAGAGGCAGGGTATGGCTGGAGGAGGTGGGTCTTTGGGGGTTTGGCTTTGGGGTATTTATTGGTATCTGGTGAGTGGAGTCTCTCTGCTTCAAGATCAACATGTGAGCTGCTTCCCTCCACCACACTCTGCCGCCATGATGTTCTGTCTTACTCAAGCCCCAAGGAATGGAGCCAACCTTCTGTGGACTGAGACCTCCAAAACCATGAGCCTCTAAATAAATTTTCCCTCCTCTACAATTGTTTTGGTTGGGTCCTTTAATCACAGCAGCAACAAAGCTGACCAAAACAGTCACTGAAGGTCTAAGTTGCTGTAGCTGACCTCATTCTTGCAATCCTCCTGCCTCAGCCTCTCAAGTCACCATAATTACAGGTGTGTGCTACCATGCCCAGCAGGAAGAAAAGTTCCTAATTAAAGATGGAAGAGTTATTTCTGCTGAGGTGGTCAGAACTGTTGACAAGGATAAATGTCCACTGACTATGCCAGACTGCCCTTCCTTCTGTTTCTTCTTGGGCTATGTGCCCCTTGGAGAGAGCAAGGGCTTCCTCTTTCTATGTTGCTGAACTGAGCTGCCAACTGGAACTGAAGCTGATGTTTCTCAGTTTTCCTTCTCCGCAGGATAAGGTAGGACTGGACGGGAAGTACTGAAAGTGTGTCTGCACAGACCAGATCAATGAGTTCCCAGGGTGGGGCTGCTGCACAATTCTAAATGGGAAGTTCTGGTGGCCAGGGTTTTAAGCTCTAATCAGGCCTTTAGGACTTTCTTGGGTGGCATCTGCTCCAGAGAGATTAGATTGACACGTCCCTGGGGCCTGACAGATGCTGACCTCGGCTGGCTGGCTGGGCCTCAGGGGTCTCCCAAGGACTCCACACGTAGTGGGGGCAGCCAGCCCTGCACACTCCACCACCCGTGGGTGTGGCCTTCCCGAGGACAGTCTGGTATAACCGCGGTTGCCTGTTCAGTTTCCCGGCCCTCTTCAGCTGGCCACGGAAGCCACCAGACTCAAGGGGAAGTTTGTCTTGAATCCCCCGGGCACCATCTGGGCCTGTTTCACTTGTGTTCTGCTAGCTACATCCTAGCCACACAGGGGACCCATGCCAGGGCAGCATGGCCACGGTCCCCGGGCTCCTCAAGGTGGCGCCCACCTTGGCTCCGTGCTTGCCGGGGGCGGGGCAGCAGACAGCAGAGGCTAAACGCCAGCTCACGGTGCAGCTCCTGGTTCGGCTAAATTCAGGCTGCTTTTCTGTTGTCGGGTTCATGGGTCCAGTTTGTCCATTGTGTCTCTCTGTGTTTGTGGCCTCCACTTTGGTCATCACTGTCACTGGCGTGGCTCCAAAATACTGTTTCCTGTCCTCTGCTCAAGGGACCCAAATTTCTGGGTCTCTAAATGTCCCTGTCTGGTATTGAATTTCAGTGAATTCCCTCTTTCACCGACCTCTCTGAGAAGAAATACTGCCCCTGCTTGAATCCCAAGTGACAGAGCAACTGGGATTTGCTAATTCTTTTTTTTTTTAAATATTTATTTATTTTTTTAGTTGTAGGTGGACAGATTATCTTTATTTTATTTTTACGTGGTGCTGAGGATCGAACCCAGCGTCTCACGCGTGCTAGGCGAGCACGCTACCACTGCGCCATAACCCCAGCCCCTGGAATCTGCTAATTCTAATCTGCCATTTTGAACCTCCCTCATTCTAGAGGTCTTGATAAATGTGTCTGCCACAATGTGGCCACAGGACAATATCATACAAAATAGACATTTGGATTTCCATATTAACACACTTTAAGAAATTTTTACTGATGAGAAAATTATAATTGATGATTGTTTACCCCTTTCTCCACTCAAATTCAGGATGGGGCAGGGTTCTATGACTCCAGACTGCTAAGCCATCCAGGACACCTCTGCACAAGCAATCTGATGCACGCATGATAGCCACCATGCTGGGAGCCAGCTTATGGGTCTTGGAGTCACACAGGCTGGCTTCCACTCTCTGCTCTGACTTCATCAGCTGTGTATCTTTGAGCAAGGTAAGCTGTCTCTCTGAACTTTTGCTTCCTACCTTAAAAAGAGGGATGGCAACATTGCCTAAGGGGCCACTGTAAGTCAATAGGATGGTGACTATATAGACTTAGCACACTCCAGGCACAAGATCACACTCAATAAAAGTTCACAAAGGGGCCTGGGGTTATGGCGCAGTGGTAGCGTGCTCGCCTAGCACACATGAGGCACTGGGTTCGATTCTCAGCACCACATAAAAATAAAATAAAGATATTCTGTCCATCTGCAACTAAAAAATAAATACTAAAAAAAAAAGTTCACAGCCGGGCGCGGTGGCTCAAGCCTGTAATCCCAGCACTTAGGGAGGCTGAGACAGGAGGATCGCGAGTTCAAAGCCAGCCTCAGCAACGGCGAGGTGCAAAGCAACTCAGTGAGACCCTGTCTCTACATAAAACACAAAATAGGGCTGGGGATGTGGCTCAGTGGTCGAGTGCCCCTGAGTTCAATCCCCGGTACCAAA
>PVHX01006295.1:0-27380 GCA_004024805.1 Geosciurus inauris | reverse complement strand
AAAGTTCACAAGGGAGCATGACCTAGGTTAAAAGTAGAAACTGATCTAAGCAGCCCCTAACTCCGTTACCATACCTGAGAGGACATTTCTAGAAACCTCCATTCATTTTGCTCTACTTTTGGTAGTTCAAGACAGCCAACCATTTTCTTCCATATTAAGCCAGTATTTCTCCAATTTCAGTCATTAAGCCAGCAGTGCAATTAAGTAACACGGGAAAGGGCAAGAATAACAAGCCAGAAAATAGCTGGAAAGTGAGGAGTCTCCACTCTGGGAATTTCAGAGGAAGTTTGAGTCCTCTGTAAATGATCTCTCAGCCTCCTCTTGAAAGGACTCTCAGTACGCTCTCTACACCCCGCATCAGTGATGGGCTGTTCTGCATCCTGGGTATTGCTTCAGACTTCCTGTCCCAGGTTCAGTGATTCATTGAAAATGGAAAAGTCACAGAAACAGACAGAACACCTGGAGCCCCCAAGGCTGAACACCTGGATAGGGGAGTGTCCCCACTGGCTCCCTCTCCTACCATCCACAGCCCTCATGATCTTTCGCAGGAGGTGATGCCTGTGAAACATGATGAGTCTTGCAAAATCATTCTCCACACACACCCCTGAGCCTGAGTAGGACCTGCATTTCTTCACTGCTTCAGAGGTGGGTTAGTAGGAGCCGGGCGCAGTAGTGCACGCCTGTAATCCCAGCACTTAGGGAGGCTGAGACAGGAGAATCGTGAGTTCAAAGCCAGCCTCAGCAACGGCGAGGCACTCAGCAACTCAGTGAGACCCTGTCTCTACTTAAAACACAAAATAGGGCTGGGGATGTGGCTCAGTGGTCAAGTGCCCCTGAGTTCAATCTCCAGTACCAAAAAAAAAAAAGAAGTGGGTTAGTAGAAAATTACACCATGGTGGAATGTAGATCTTTAGTTATAAATGTCACTGGGCATAAGTCAAAGTGTATCATGGCCTTGGGGTAAGAGGGAGGGCTCTGGAACCAGATGCTATTGCATCAGCTCCTCCTCCTCTTTGCTAAGCAACTTCAGGTTGAACACTTAACTACACTGTTCTTCAATATCCTCATCTGTCAAATGGGGATTCTAATAATATGTCCCTGATTAGGCAGCTCTGAAATAACATACATTATATGATTTGGAGATGAGGTGTCCCTCCAAAGCTCCTGTTAATTCAGGAATATTCGGAGTGAAATAATTGGAGTATGAGAGCTATAATCTCATCAGTCCATCCTAGTTTGACTGACTGGGTGGCAAGTGTAGGCAGGTGGGATATGGCTAGAGGAAGTGGGTCACTGGATGTGACCTGGAAGGGTGTATCTTCACTGTGGCCTCTTTGCTCCTCTCTCTGCTTCCTGACTGCTAGGAATTCAGTGGCTAACCTTTGCTGGGCCTTTCCCCCATGATGTGCTATCTCACCCAGAACAACCGAGTCAGCTGTCTATGGACTGAGACCTCTGAAACTGTGAGTCCAAATAAACTTTTCCTTTTCTAAGTTGTTTCTGTCAGGTATTTTGGTCAGAGCAATGAAAAGTTAATTGAAACAGGACATGGTACTGAGAAGCCGGGTCGCTGCTATGACTAACCTGACCATGTGGCTCAGGAGCCTTTGGAGCTTGTTTGTAGGAGAAATTTTGAAAAGTTTAGAGACGCAAGCTGGAAAAGTTCTAGAATGTTGTAAGTGAAGCTTAAAGAGGATTCTGGTGGGAGCTCAGAGACCAGAATGCCGATAGAATGTGTACTGTGCTCATGGGTTTCAGAGGAAAATGAGAACTCTATTGGAAAACGCACTGGAGGGCACTCGTGTTGTATTCTGACAAATAACCTGGATACATTTGCTCATCCCCTGAGACTTTGGTGAGGCTGAATTTCAAAGTGATGAGCTAATTAAACAAGCAGAGGAAATTTCAAGGCAGCACAGCACTTGGTTATAGTCATGAATATCACGGGCAGTTTTTAGCCAGGTTTACTGTGAGAATCAGGAACAGAAAATAGAGCTGAACGATTTTTAAAACTTGTAGTTTGACCAGAAAAGTGCTTGTAAAACTGGAGCCAAGAAAGTTGTGCTTATTGAAGAGATTATTACCCCTAAAAAGATGCTAAGTACTTTGTATGGAGCCAATAGGCAAGATGGCTTGATCCCAGGCTCAAGGGTGTAGAAAGAAAAATTCCTTTTAAAGGAGATTATGGCGGTTCCCTGTTCCCTGTTTTACCATTTTTGTTTTGTTTTGTTGTTGTTTGTTTTTTTGTTTTGTTTTTTTGGTACTGGGGATTTTGAACCCAGGGTCACTTTACCATGAAGCTATCTCCATAGCCCTTACTTTTTTTTTTTTTTTAATTTTGAGACCAGGTCTTGCTTATTTGCTGAGGGCTTCTCATTAAGTTGCCAAGGCTGGCCTTAAACTTAACAATCTTCCTGTCTCAGCCTCCCCAGTTGCTGGGATTATAGGCATGCACCACCACACCCAATTGTTTCACCATTTTGAGCCATGCAGGCACTCAGAGCCACTCACCACAGCCATGATCCCAGGGGGCCCAAGTATTGCACAAGCTGGCAACAGACCTTGGTGTAATCCACATGATGCTGTTCTGCAGGAATACAAGATGCTCAAGTTAAGTGGTCATGGAGGCTTCTACTGAGATTTCAAAGGAAGGCCTGGGAGTCCAGGCCAAGTGTAATAGGGTCAGAGTCCCTGCAAGCTGCCTCTGAGTGGGCAGTGCATGAAGTGTGAAGGTAAAGCTGAAGTTGGAGTGGAGATCCCAGGAATTAAGAAATGCCAGTAATGTGGACTGTCTGCCAAGAACAGCTGCTGTCTGCAGAGAGAGCCAGGCCAAAAGAGAGGCCATGTGTGCTGGACTGTCAAGGCCAAAGGGGAGGGCCGCTCAAGCCCTTTGAAAATAACATCTCACAGCCAAGTGTCCTGGATGCTGTAGGAGCAGTTACAGGACCTGTTTGCCTGGCTGGGTTTCACTCATGTTTTGTCCCATCTCTTCTTTCTCTGCCTCCTCTTCCTCGCTTTTGGAATGGGTGTGTTTATTCTGGGCCACTGTACATTAGATATATGTAACTTACTTTTTTATTTTTACAGGGGCTCACAGCCAAGAGTTTGCCTTGAGTCTCAGAGGAGATGATAAACTTGGGCAACGCTCAAACTCTTAAGACTTTGGGTCTCTTGGAGTTGAACTAAATGCATTTTTCACTGAGAGATGGACATGGGTTTTAGGGGGCCAGGGGTGGAATGTTATGGTTTGGATATGAGGTCACCCAAAATATCCTGTTGATGCAGGAATATTCATATGTGAAATGACTGGATTATGAAAGCTGTGACCTGATCAGTTCATACTTGTTTGAATGGACTGACTGGGTGGTAACTGTAGGCAAGGAGGGCCTGGCTAGAGGAGGTAGGTCAGCGGGGCATATCCTGGAAGGGTGCATCTCATCCTTCTCTCTCTCTCTTTCTCTCTCTCTCCCCTTTATGACTCTGCTATGAGCTGAGCAACTTTGTTCTGCTGGGCTCATCCTCCAGGATGTGCTCAGCCCCATAGCAATGGAGTCAGCCATCTAAGGACTGAAACTGTGAGCCTCCTCTGAGTTGTTCTTGTCAGACAATTTGGTCACAGCGGTGAAAGTTGATTAAAACATGCCTACAGCATGCTGTCGCCGTGGGTGGTGGTGATGACAATGGGTGTGGGTGAGGAAGAGGAGCCGGTGACAAGGGAGGGTCGTTGGTTGATGTGCTACCACGCTTCCCTGACCCGGTGAGACTCCAGAACAGAAACCTGTTTCCTCCAAGAGCTTGAGTCACTTTTTGTTTTGTTTTTAAACTAGAAATGCCTTTGTTAGTCTATTTCATTTGATCTTTGCTGGTTCCTGGCAGAGGCCCCACACTGAAGCAATCACTTTTAAAAGTTCTAAATAGAACAACTGCTTAGTTGCAGGAAGGCCCCTCCTCTGTGTGCCCCACCCACACTCTGATGGGAGTTCCAGAGGCCATGTGAGTCAGCCCAGCCAGGCCGTAGACACAGGAGCAGAGCCGGTGGGCAGCCCAGCTGGGATCCCCAGACCCAGGCCCTTCTGGAAAGGCCGAGGCACTTCCAATGTGTGTTTCCAACGACAGGCACAATTTGATTCCAAGAACCAGCATCTCGCCTGGCAGTCAGATCCCTTTCTGTGAGTGATGTCTCTCCCTTTGGCAGGCCTGGAACCAGGTACCCCTCTGCATGACTGAGAATGAGGTGCCCAGGGAGGACCACATGGGGGCTTGTGCAACTTTTTTAGGGACATCTGTGATGGGAATGTTGCCCTGCGGAGCAGACAATGCCTGTGAGGGCCCGAGGAGGGAGAGATGGAGGCAGCGGGTATTGGAACTCTCAAGCATCCTGTGCACATTCACCAACAGTTTTTAAGCCTCAAATGTCCATAACCTTCACTGTTTTATGGAGCTAGATAATTGCAGGGGCAGCACAGCCGTCCTTGGTGGCTCTGCGTCTTACCAGCTCCGGGCACTTGTGTTTCTCCTTGTGCTAAATCGAACACACAGACCAAGGTCTCTCTAATCTCCCTGACCCACAGCTTCCTCATTTCTCCATTAGCTTTGAACTATTTTCTCTTAAAGTCGATGAAAATTCTCTCTAAATTTCTCTGAAGCTCCCTTGTCTGATTAAGGGGACTTCGCTTCCCAGAAAGAGGGCAATTGCTGTGGAATCTAATCAAATAACCAGGGAAAATTAACCAGGGGTGGGGGGAGAAGAGACTAAGGGTCACAGTCTGCACCACGGCCAGTGACTTCTCTCCTGAGGCAGCTGGAGATCACCTGGGAGACTGGGCACAATGAACACCCTCTGTTCATAGGACAGCTCCACCCCCTCACCTTCCCACGACCTGTCAGGGACTCTGTGGAACCCTGAGGAACTTTGTCCTGGACCACTGTCTGCCCATTGGGTCTACTCCTTCCTCCTCAAAATCATTAACTACCTTCTAAAACTTTCTGCTGCTCCATCTCCATCTCCATTTCCCTCTTCCTTACAAAGAGGCCTTTTAAGCTGCAATCATTTGACCCCTTGAGAGGCAGAAAAGCTGGGCTCCTGGCAGCGGGGGAGCGGCAGGCTTTGGGTCTAGCAACCAAGAGAGCAGCGTGGGGACGGACGGAAATGAATTCCGCAGCACCACAGCACCCACCTGCATCCATTGAGAGGAGCCGGGAAAGGAAGGTAGAGACCACGTCAGGACGGGGATGGCAGGTCCCGGGAAGATGTTTAGACTTGCTCCTGAAGGTCTGGAGGCTGGGCAGGGCTCAGCAGTGTGCTCCTGCCCTGGCCCAGAGAGGCCCGGGTCCCTACTATCCTCACACTGCTCCGCCGCCATCCTTCCCCAGAGACCCATCCCACCTCCACCAGTGTCCAGTGGGTGACCTTGAAAAGGTGCTTAATTTCTCTGAGCCTCAGTTCTCTTAGCGGTAGGGTGGAATAGTAATAGCTCCCGCTCCCCAGAGTTCTGAGGGGGTTGAATGAGGGCTGTGTCCTGGGCCCTGACGATATTGGACATGGTGTGTGGGTGCATATTCCTTCCCCAGCAGTGTGTCCTGCTCTGTCCCCACATTCCTTTGGTTAACACTCCACCTGCCTGTCAGCTCCGGGACATGAAGCCCACTCTCCCCACCCCTCTCCTCACCACGCAAGGAAGCCTCTGCCCGGGGCTGCCAGGGGCTCCAGGACGGGTACCTGCACCAGCATCACCCCGTCTTCTAGACCAGCCACAGGGTGTGCAAGGAAAGAGCACAGCCAGCTCCCCTCCAGGCAGCAGACGCTTCTCCCAGGTGCAGACAGCAAGGGGTCACGTGAGCTGATTCCCACCTGCAGCAGGGACAGGAGGATGGCTGGCCGGTGAGAGCGGGATCTTCAGCCTTGACTGCTTTCTGGACTCACCCGGGAGCCCAAGGCCAGGCCACACCCAGAATAACTGGGACTTGACACCAGTTCTTCCTGAAAGCTTAACGGAGTCCTAACATTCCACAGCTCAGTGCTCCAGGCAGCCCCAACCAGAGATCAGAGGCGGAGGGACAGACCAGAGGAACAGCCACTTGGACCTCTGACGGCACAGGCCAGCCCCCTCAGGGAAGGCAACTGTCACTCTAGCCTTGAACCTGGAGGGTCCATTCACCAGACATGTCCCCTGCTGCACATCAGTGAAGCTTGGCCCCAGCTACAGTGGCACCCTTGCAGGTCGACCACACGCCGCCATCCAAGTCTCTGAGCTGTCTAACACGTTAGCCAGGGGACAAGCACTGCTCGCGTTCTGATAGAAACACCGCCGGACGTGAGTGTTCAGATTGTAAAGGAGGGCTCGGTACACAGCACTCAGCCTCGACCCCCAGCTGGGCCTGAGGATGGTGGGGCGATGCGTGCCCCCTGGGGCCCTCTCCTGGCAGTGCACCGAGGGAAACATCAGGCCCGCCTGGAAGGGGATGGGAGAGCCCAGCCACTGTCCAACTCGGGTGGCCGGTTGTCACCTGCAGTTTGGCCAAAGCTTGGGAGCAGAGGACTGGAGCTGAAGGGGGTTGAAATGGACAAGGTACTGGGGAGAGCACCTTTGGTGACGAGAGGGGGCTTCCCAGGAGACAGAGGGGGCAGCTACTGGGCCACAGCCAGCAGGCTGTCAAAGGGACATCAGAGGACTCAGAAAGACCCCAACTGAGCAGGGGCTGTGAGTCCGAAGCCCCATGATCACCTCCACAGAAGTGGAGGGCACACAGGTCGGGTTTACTTGGGACCAGGAGCTGTGGTTTTAGGAGACGATGGCCAGTGGCACCATGCAGAGGCCACAGGCTCAGAGCTCATGGGTTCCAGTCACGGCTGGCACCAGCTTTGTGGCTGGGGCAATGTGCCTCCGGTTCTGTGTCCATTTCTTCACCCGATGAAAAAGGATATGGCATTCACCTCAAACCACAGAGAAACAAGCCAAGAAACGTTCAAGCTCAGGATGGCGTCAAAACCCAGAAAGCTCTCGACAGATACTAGCTGACGTGTCACTGCGGACCAGAACCGTGGCGGGCTAATGAAGTGCCTGTGTCTGTCGCTGCTCCTGTGCCTCAGCAGTGCCAGAATAATACTCATCACCATTACTACTGTTTCTCTTATTACTCAGCCCTCATTTTACACAGGGAGAAACTGAGGCTCGATGGCATGGATGAACATGTCACTAATACTTATTGAGTGCATCCTATGTGCACCATATATTAATTTATTTAATCACCCCAGGAGGAAATAGGTATAATTATATCTGCATTTTACAGATGGGAAACTAGCCCAGAGACATTAAGCAACTTGCTCAAGGTCACACAGCCAGTAATATGCACACGCTGGATTTAAACCCAAGTCCATCTGGCTTCCAGAGCTGCATTCTTCCAACTCAGTGATCTGCCTCCCAGGTTTTAAGGCTCACTCATGTTGCCAAAAGCTCATCACAGCCCAAAGTAAGTAAGCAGAAGCAACTGTCCAGAGAGGTCCCATGACAGACTTAACTAAGCATGCGTGGGGGGTGTCAGGATGAAAAACCCTGAAAGGACACATGGTCCCTGGGTCAGTGCAGCCATGAAACCAAACATGGCAGTGCCCATCATGCGCTAAGCTGCCCTTTCTGTGGCCCTGCATGTGACTCAGAGCCCTGCGGGCCCCAGGGAGATGGATGTGGCTGGGTGTTCAGAGGACTCGGCAGGTCACAGGCGGGTTCCCCCGGCAGGACCCTGTGCTCTCCCAGGTGCCCAACAGGCTGGAGACAGATGGGCTCCAGCCAAGACTAGCTCTGACCTCAACGCTACCCAGTGCACCATCCCCACAGCCCAGGGAGCCCAAGAGGGTCAGGCCACGTGCAACGCATCTGAGGACAAACCCAGAGCCACAGGCCATTCTGGCTTCACCCTTAAGGGAGAAATAGAGAATGCAGAACAACTCCAAGAGGGTGGACTCGCTGACTCCTTCCTGACTAGAGATCATCTGAGCAGAGAGTAAAACAGCCTGGGCTGAGACGGCACCAGCTGCTCAACACCAGTACTGATATGGCCTTTGCTGAACAGGCTTCTCCTGCACTCGACTCAGGCCTCTGGCCTCCCACTCCCTCTCCATCTCTTGATGGAAGACGGACCTCATGCATCTCTTGATGGCAGAAGGACTAGGCGCTCAGCCTGGGACCTGGACCTCCCTCCAGTGCAAGGCCCTCCTTTTGACAGTTAAGGACTACACAGCCTTTGACCTGCAGTTGTTGGTATAAAAAGCCTTCCCTCTGGTGTGAGCTCCCCACAGCGACCTCGGCCTGTGCACTTCCAAGCCCAAGTCTTGCAACAGTCTTCTTGGGTCCAGCTTCCCACACTCTTGGAAAGCCTTCCTGGAAGGAAAGGTGCCCTCCAGCTGCTCAAGGCCGCACCTGTTGCAGGCATATGGAGGAAGCCCTGCTCCACACTCTGCAGCTTGAGGTCTAGTTCTGGTCAGACCCAGGACCAATGGGGTGGGCTGCAGCCTTGTACATTCCGGGGACTTAGAGTGGGTCAGTCCTGGGATTGTCCTGCTCTCCCAAACTGTCTGCCTTCCAGGAAGAGACCTGGCTTCTCAGTCAAGGCTCGGGGAGGGAGCTGTCCTGTATCTGTCCTGCTCTGGCCAGCCCTCCACACTTGGCACAGAGCAGAGCCTGGAAAATCTTTGTTGACTGATAGCATGATATATGAGGTCAACAGACTGTCTAGTTTGAAGAGCTCCAGATGTCCACAGAACCGTCCTGCAGCCCTCGTTCACAGGTAAATCCCAAAGGATGGTTTTGAAATAACTGGTAGGACTGAGAACTCAACCCCGCATGGACAGTGTGGTTTAACGAGGAGCTATTGACATCACAATTGTTTCAAAAAGACAGCAACCGGCTGTTAAAAGAAGCAGGCCAGAAAGCAATGTATGAAGAAGTATTTTAATAGCTCAAACTCAAAGTCATCGCGCTCCCAGTTCTGAAGAGATTCCTAAAAGAGGGACTTGGCCATCTCGGAAGCCAGCGTCCACCCACCCGCGGTCTCCATGCATCCACCTCCTCTGGGTGCTGACTCAGGAAAGCACAAACATGCCCGGGGCGGTCCTGGCTCCTGCCAGGCCTTCCTCTTATCTACACAAGGCGTCAACTGCATTAGTTGGACTAAGACATGACTCAGTTAAAGGAGGAGACAGGTGTTGACTGTCTAAACAAGAAGAGCCCAAGCGGGCAAGATGAAGCACACTGCATACATAGGGTACAGAAGGGCGGAGCTTCTGCCTGAGGATCTGCAACATTACATTTGTTTTGCCTGAAAACTATCAAGAAGGACTCTGCTGGCCAGGGCGTTTCCACTGAACAAGCAAAATGGCGGCCAAAAGTCCTGGGTATGCTGTGCCACCAGCCCAGAGTCCAGATGCATCGTCCACTGGAGTCTCTGAGGGAAACATGAAGCCCAGCTCATGCCTCTGCCTAGGGATCGATTTCTTCGGGAATCACTGTGATCATGATGTCTTCGTTGCCCCTGCGGACAACCATGTTCAGGGTACTTTCTTTTTTAATGACATCACTGACGTCATTGGCGGAGACCACCGACTGTCCATTGATGCTGATTATGACGTCGTTCTCCTTGAGACCACCACTGCAACACAAAGAGAAACAACGGTCAAGTTTCCATTCCTGCTGGTCTAACTGTACATCAACAGGGGCGCCGCTCAGAACTGAAGGGCCCAGAGCAAACGGGTGTGGGTTGAATTCAGGAGAGGATGGCGTCAACCCCCGTGCACTGCCCTCCTTTCAAGATTAACAGGCCACTATGGTCCCTATGGTATATGTGTGACCTTATGACAGATTAATTCCAAAGGGTACAAGGATGCACTAGGTACCATCTGCCACACTGTGACTGTGGCCTGTAATGAGTTTTGCGACCCAGAGAACAATTCCTTCAGGATGGGCAAGTGCTTCCCTCAGAGACACTGCCTCCAGGCGCTACAGCTGCAACTTCAGCTCATTTATGACAGTGTCCATATGCCCTCATGGTCCCTCATGGTCTGGTGCAGGGGTCCGCAAACTTTTCCTGTAAAAGGCCAGATAGGAAATGTTTGGGGCTTCGCAGGACATTCAGTCTCTGTCCTAGCTACTCGACTGCTGCAGCAACACAATAACCACCAGAGACAATCTGTTCTCTAATGGGCTGTATTCCAACAAAACACTTGTAGACACTGACATTTACTTTTCATATAATGTTCACATGCCACAAAACACTACTGTTACTTTGTAATATTTGCGGCTATATAAAAATGCAAAAGTCATCTGGGTCCATGGGTCACACGAGAGCAGGCGTGGGCCAGGCCTGCCTCCGGGCCTGCCCTGCAGTCCAACACTCCCCTCTGGTGTTACGGCAGAGCAGGTCACACGCCCTGATGGTTGACTGGGGACTTCTGTCATGTTGCTTTGATGTCACTAGGTTACTCTTCTAGAGTTGTTCACAGGTGTGGCCCAACTGATCCTAAGGTCTTGGAGACCGGGCTCCACGAACCCTCTCCCACAGCCAGCCTTCCCAGACAACTGGGGAGTCTGTTCTTGCTCTTCCCACCTGGATGAGCCCCAGGGAAGCAAGGACTTTGGAAGGCAGAAAACGCCCTTCTGTGATGAGTTCTGCTCCAAACTGGATCAGATGACCTGGCTGACCTTGGGTGGACACAATCATCTGAGCCAGTATAAAAAGAACACTGCTCCATGAGGAGACCAGGAAAAAGGGAAACACTCAGCACTCACGCTTCTGCTGGAGTATCGGGAATTACTTCAATGATATAGGCTCCCGAGAGCACGTCAGGGAAGTCTCGGTGGCGATCCTTCAACTCTTTGGCTTTGCTGCCCCAGAGAGAAAGACTTGTGTTAATGGTACGCACCTACAGGCTTCCTCTGCTGACACTCACCTCTCACCAAGTTGCCCTGTTGTCCCTGAGTCCTACACAGAATTCCTTTGCGAGTTCTAATTCTGCTTTAAAATTTCCCACCTACTAGAGTCAAAGGTTTATTGTGTAACAGTAAGGAAGCACTTTATTATAAGTATTACTACTATTTATTAATTAGTTAATAGGAGTTACCACTGAAGGAGTACAGTCTAATGGTTGGCCTGGTCTATAGCCCTAACTCTGCTACTTGCTAGCTGTGTTACCTTGGGCAATTGTTTAACCTCTCTGTGTCTTTGTTTTTTTAGTTACAAAGTGGAGCTAGTGATAAGTACTCTAGGACATGGGTTGTTGTGAGCCTCAGATGAGGCCATTTAGGTAAGGTACCCAACCCAGTTCCTGGCACAGAGAAGGCATGTGATAGTCACTGTGGCTGGTGACAGTTGCTACCACTCACAGTCAAACCTGGCTGCATAGCAGAAATACCATCTTCTGCCACCTTCATCCTGGAGGAGGCCTGAGCACTGGGGGTCACAGCAGAGAAGTGTCCGAGCTGTCAACCAGACCCCACAGCCTGCACTCCCTCCCTACACCCTCACCTCTTTGGTTCCAGAGATAACTGGATGATTTTAATCTTGGAAAACTATCCCATCTTTTGGAATGCTAAGGAAGGCGATGCCATTCAAAACATGTATAAAATGTGCTAACAGTAGCTGGGCGCGGTGGTGCACGCCTGTAATCCCAGCACTTAGGGAGGCTGAGACAGGAGAATCGTGAGTTCAAAGCCAGCCTCAGCAAGGGCGAGGCACTAAGCAACTCAGTGAGACCCTGTCTCTACATAAAACACAAAATAGGGCTGGGGATGTGGCTCAGTGGTCAAGTGCCCCTGAGTTTAATCTCCGGTACCAAAAAAAAAACAAACTTTCTAACAGTGAGAATGAGCTAGTAATAAAGCCACACGTCTGTGAATACATTCTGCTTCCTGTTACTCAGCTCCCGCCATGGGGCCCAGGGGCAGGCACCACTCCTGAGCTCACCCCCTTTCCCATCCAGGTTCACCCCACAGCTCCTTGGGAGCCTGGCAACGGGCAGAAAAACAAGCCCATCAGTCATCAGCGTCCCTGGTGGGGCCGCCTTGGCATTCCTACAGCCTCAGCCTCCGGCCAAGGCCAAGGAGAAGCAGGTGCTCCGGGGCTGGGCGGGCACGTGGGGAACTCCCGGAATGTGGGTTTCAACAGAACAAGTGGTGAGAGGGAGGCCTGAGAGCGCTGGGCCAGCCCCTGCCGGTCAGGCTGCCTTCAGAGAGGAGGCAGATTCCTCCAGAAGAGAATGAGAAAACAGCAGATAAAACAAAACAGAGAGCCCAGGCCAGCAGCCCCCACTCTTCCCAGTGTGATTTAATTTTGAGCAGAAACTGAGATGTCTGAAGGCAGCACAGCTTCTCTTTCAGTGGTGCCAGCCTGCTGAAATTTGGGGTTACTGTGGGCATGGTGGTACATGCCTATAATCCCAGCAGCTCGGGAGGCTGAGGCAGGAGGATCGCAAGTTCAAAGCCAGCCTCAGCAATGGTGAGGTGCTAAGCAACTCAGTGAGACCCTGTCTCTGCATTAAACACAAAATAGGGCTCAGTGGTCAAGGGCCCCTGAGTTCAATCCCCAGTGCCAAATAAAATAAAATGAAATAAAATCAGGGTTACCTCAAGGTAGGGCAGACACACGCCCTGCTTACCCACCTGGATGTGAGTGACATCATTCGGATACCTATGTACTTCTTCTTGGTGATGGCTTTCCCTGGTGTAACAAAGGGACAACAGGTCAGCCCAGCCAGTGGGGGTGGCAGGGACATGCGAGCCAGGGGTCTAATGCTGCAGTTTGCAGTGCGAGGTCAGGGCCAGAGGGGCACAAGCGGAGGCTGTGGCGTATGCTGGTCTGGACTCCTGGCTGCTGTGGGACCTCAGAAAAGTCCCTTCGTCTCAGTTAGTAGACAAAACCCCAGGAGGGCTCCTTAATGCTCACTGTCACTACCCTCTGGCCCTCTCCTAGGCTGGTTCTATGGCCTCTCGCCCTCCATGTGCCCTGGGCTGTGCCTGGGCTGAGCCTGGCCTCTCCCGGCTGGAGGACTGCCAGAGCCTCTGGCCTCCAGCTTCCACCCCCACCCCACAATGCCCTCCTAGCTGGCTGCCAGGGTGGCCTTTCCTTCCAGCGACAGCAATCCTTCATGCGCTCCCTGTTCCCATGCGGTTAAAACACAGCCCAGGCCCTGCACTTGGCTGCAAGGAGCCTCACTCCTGGCCTTGGCTTCCCATACCCACCCTGTGTGACTGCTCATGGCCACTCGAAGGGCCAAGTGCCTGCTGGCTGTGCCCAGTCCACTTTCCTCTGTCTGCACTGTCCACCCCCCACCACACACACACGCTGGCTCCTTCTCACCAGGTCTGGATTGAGAGGCGTCTCCCGGCCACACTGTCTCCACTGTCAGCCCTGCCTGTCCCTCTCTGGCCAGCCGCCCTGCCTCATTTTCTTGGGCACTTGTTGCTATGTGATGTTATCTTATTTGTTTGTTTGTAGGCCTCTTCCATCCTCCCCAGCGTAACATAAACATCACACCTGCAAGGGTGTGGCTGCCACACCCAGTCCCCAGCCTCCTCAGAGCAGATGGATGCACAGACTTCTGCAGAATGAATGACTCCCTGAATTCTAGTTTTCTTGTCATGAAATGGGACTGTTAATTCCTACCTAATGGGTCAAAGGAACCAAGTGATGTAAGGATAATCAAAACAATGCACAGAAATCACCCAGGCTCATGGCTGGCACAAGCTAGATTGAGAACCGGATGAAATTTCCAAGATCACAGGACAAAACCTGTGGCCTGGTACCAGGGGCTAGTACCATGCATTCCCTTTCAATTCCTGATAGGAGCCTACTTGGCCGGTTATTTAGGGACTGTCATTGTGCCCTGCCCCACATCACCAAGGGGCAGTAAAGCTTCAGGACTGATCGCCAAGGTCCCTGGGCTCTCTGGACCTTGTTACCTTTGGCCTGCCGGTCATGGGACTCGGTTAGAAACTTCTTGATCTTGTCAGATGGAATTGCAAAGGAGATTCCAGCAGTCACCTTTAGGGTATTGATGCCAATTACCTCACCGTCCTGAAAAACAGGGAGAAATGGCTGAGTCCCTGAGGGCTTGGCAGCCGGTGCACACCAGGAGAGCAGAGGGTTTGAATGAAAGAAGCCTTTGAAAAATGTGCCCCACAAATTTGTACAGTTAAAATGATAATTAAATGATTCCTTACCCCAAAAGATGAGAAAAAACAATAAGCTACATGGTATTATTAACATAAGAAACACCTTTTAGTCTGAATTTGGAATTGGGATCTTGGCCAATACCCACCCCCCAAAAAAGAGAATTAATGAAAAAGAACTGGGGAGACCAGCAGGAGGAGGTGTCCGGACAGTGGGGAAGGAGGCATCAGGACATGGGGCAGCGGGCACCTCTCTCAGCTTCAGAACCAACACACCCTAGGCCAGAACTCAGGCCACCGCACTGTGTGTGGTTTAGAAACACACAATGTTTGCTCCTCTCAAAGCAAATGCATTTCCCAAATCTCTGAATCTTGAGGTGGCCTTCCTGCTTCTCCCAGCTCCAGTGACTTTGAGGCAACTCAGTAGTCACTGGGAACTGGCGATCTCTCTGCAGGAAAATATGTCTCCACTGGCAGCGGCCCCCACCCCCTACAGATGCTGCTGACTCGGGGCAGAGGGCGGGGGCACAGTTGCACCTCTGAGTTTCCTCTGCAGGGAAGGGAAGGCTGCCAAGACAGCATCAATCAGTCCTCACGCACATCCTGCAAGTGCTGAGATTTCAGGCCTAATACCAAGGGACGGAGGGACCCCGCAAGAGGCACCACCATCAGGGCCTTGCCAAAGATGCCCTTGATTCTACCGCCTCTAAGTGGCCCCTAAGCCACCCTCCCATTCTGACAGTCTGTGATTCCAGGCTTTCTGCCTTTCATGCTCAAGGATTTAAGTACAGCAGGAAGGGAGCTGTTGCGAGGAGGCTGCTCCTCCTCACTCCTACAGCTCTTGAGGAAGGGCTCCTGGCCTGGGAAAACTGGTCCCTGCTTTGCTGCCCTGGGGACTGGATCTGGAGAAGGTGCTTTCTACGACAAGCAGCTCTGCTGAGACCTGCAGCACGAAGCTCCTCCCTCATTGGCCTGGACTGGACCTGGACTCCACTGCATTCACCTGCGACTCTGAAACATGTCCCAGGGCCTTACATTCCCAGCCTCAATTTGGCAGGCCCTACTCCTTCCAGAAAAGGTGTATAGGGCGATATGCAGAGATACAGTACTTCAGAGCTCACTTTAAAAGAATCAGATAACATGTTTTGACAAGTTCATGTTCAGAAAGAAATTAAAACAAAACAGCATGTACACAGATAAAAACAAAAGCACGACCTGGGCACTGCAAGGCCTTACCAGGTTTACTAAGGGACCTCCCGAGTTTCCATACTGAAAGGAAACACAAACAGAAAGTTACACTTGTGTCATAACATGCTTCAATCTATCCTTGCCTGTCGGCTTTCTGAGCACTGTGCCTAGAGTATGGGGTACAGTTCCTCCCTGAGATTCGTAACAATTTTCAGAAACTTTAGAGTTTGCCATAGATGGGGAATTTGGGGCTCTCAGACCCAGAGGCCCTAAGGCATCTAACCTCTCTTTCTCCCCCTAGGATGAGGTCGGCTGCCCACTTGCTCCTGGATCACAGGGTCCAAATCTGCACAGCCTCCTTTGAGGGACCCCTGCCTGCTACGGGGGCTGGAATCCATATGGTTTGTTCTGGTTCCAGAACCTCACGTAGGTTGCAAGAAAGTTTGAGAATAAAACCTACGAGACGCAGAGACTGCACAAAACACACATTTCTTACTTCTTAGACTAGGGGGGATTGCTTTTCAGAAACAAAGAAGAGAAATGTGATGTTCAAGAGAGTCCATTTCTGCGGTAGCATGGAGAGCTCCAGCCTCAGGAGAGGGTGTGGGGGATGACCAGGCCCAGCACTCGGGCTGAGGCCAAGGGCGGGGTCAGAGGGCAGAGCTCAGGCTACCTAGAGGCTACAGGGCCCTGAGAAGTGAGTATCCCTCCCGCCAGAAAGGAAGGGCCCACACATCCTCAGTGAGGGGCCTGTGGGGCAGGGCCGCCAGCGACCTGCTCAGACTTGAGAATCTCCTCCACATGCAGCCCTCTGGCAGATCTAAGGCCCCTTCTGTAGGAGTGGCAGGGACTGCTCTGAGCACAGCCAACCCTTGGTGTCCCTCTGCTTTAGGGATTCAGAGGGAACCTCAATGCTATGAGGATCCTGACTCAACACTGGGTTTCTAGGCTGGACTTTCCTCTGGCAAAAGCCTGCCCAGTCCCCCGGGGCAGGGAGGGAGGGAGCGGCTCACATTGATGATGGCATCTGTCTGGATGTAGTCCATGTCCGAGTTCCGGAGCCCGAGCTCTTTGCCACCTCGCTGGGTGGTGCTGACGATCCCCGTAGTGACTGTGTTTTGAAGGGAAAACGGGCTCCCGATGGCAACCACGAACTCTCCTGGCCGCAGCTCCGAGGAGCGGCCAAGCAGCAGGACCGGCAGCTTTCCCTGCAACCACAAGACTGGCGTTGCTGTGTGTTCCACTTGACAAGATGGATAAATGCACAGCCATGGTGGAGCCCCGAGCGGTGACGGGCACACAAGCACCATGCCCACGGGGAGCTGGGCTCAGCAGCAACACGCTTTTCGGGGGGGCAAGGAAACCCGCTTAACCCACACGTCACAGGCTGAGGGGACAAGTGAACACCGAAGCCAGACACCAAGGAAAAGGTTGTGGAGGCCATCCCGGTCTCATCACACCAAGACGCCCTCAGCAGACACTTGCTCTGAAACCTTCAAGGCTGACGACAGAGGGAGACAAACCGGGCTTAGGACTTAGGACAAGATTTCTGTTGGACGGCAAAGGCCAAGGCAGGAGCCCGTGCACACCTCTGGGCAAGCAGAGGGACCTGCCCACTCGTCACAGGCATGCTCTTCCCCAGGCCCAAGGATTGGGGCCCTGCCACCAGGGACTTGCTGACTTGTGGGGTGGACACTTGTGCCAAGAACAGGCAGTGCAGGAGCCAGCAGCATCCAGGACCTGAGTAGTGGGCTGCCTCTCCCGTCCTGAGAAGGTCCCCAGCACCATCTCTGCTACTCTGGGTTTCTAGCCCATCCCCAATGCCCTATAAAGGCAGCGTGAAGTCGGAAGCCCCAATAGCTCTTTAAACAAGACAGGGCCCAAACAAGCCCCTCCCAGAGTCCTGAGGGTCTGAGGGGTCTGAGGGACTGGAAGAAGGGCCCAGGCCTCCCTGTTCTATCAGGGACACCTTCAGGCCCCGCTCCCTCCCTGTCTCTGGCACAGCCAAGCAACCTCCTGAGCTCCAAGCTCTTTCAACCTGAGTCTGCCATGGACCAGGCCAGAAAGCAGAGCCAAGGCTAGGTGCTGAGGGCCAAGCAGGAGTCCTTGGGTGTGCCCACCCTAAACAAAGAAGCCAAGGGGCTGGGTGCAGCATAAGTGGGCTACTCTAGCACCTCTTCTGCCAGGGACAGGGCAGGCACCTGCAGGTGAGCTGGGGTGGTCATTATGCCCATTTAATAAAGGACATGAGTTACTTGAGACAGAGGGAGTCAACCCTGGGACTGTGCGCCCAGCCTGACCCTCCTGCTTACTATACAGCACCCCTGCCCCAACACACCCAGTAAGGACGATGCCGGCTGAGAAAACTCATGGAGGAAGAAAGAAGTGCAGAAGCAGGTATGGGACTGATAGTGACTTTAGGAGCCTGGGAGGAGGAGGAAAGTCCCTCAGCTTGCAGACACAAGGCCTGGGAGAGCACCATCCGAGGGCCAGGCCCCCACACTGAGATCCTGCCTGAGCTAACCACTGGGGCCAGTGGTTTCCTCATCTGGACAGTGAGAATAATGTGATCCACCTGCTTCACTGTCTATTGTGCAAACCAAGGGACTAGGGGGTCAGGGCTGGCGTCAGCGTCAGTGGAGCCAGGTGCTGACCTGCGGTCCTGCAAACTCCATGGGGAAATCTCACCTAGGCCGCCACAGGCCAGCACAGGCCAGCACAGGCCAACACAGGCCGGCACAGGCCAGCACAGGCCGGCACAGGCCGGCACAGGCCACCTTGCAAGGCGCAGCTCCACCCTGACTGTGACCCTTTCCCCTGGGGTCGCCTGAGGCCAGAGCTGTGGCATTCCCTCAGCGTCCTTAGTGTCCTTAGTGTCCAAGGCAGGCAGCGTGTGTTTATCTGGGCCCACGCCAGCAGCCTGTGCCAGGAATGACTTCAGCAATCACAGCAGAGAGGGGCAGAATTGGGGGCTGCTGGTGTGTGCTTGGCCTCTCCCCAGGGGGTGGCCTTGAAGGACAGGCATGGATCACAGAGGCTGCTGGGGCAGCTCAGCCTGCCACCCAAAGGAAGGGGGCTGCAGGCAGGAGATCAAGGTGAGACACCAAACAGGGGCTCAAATACAAACTACAAACCAGACAAGAAGGTTCAAGGCAGGGTTCAACGGGGAGACCTTAATCCTGTGGTTCACACCACCCTGGCCACCCCTCCCTCCCCTGGGAAGGGAGCCAGGAGCAGGCTCCATGTCTTGGGCCATTAGACATGAAGGCAACAGAGACCTAAAGGCAACTCTGCCCATCTCTTCTGTTCAAGTCTGAGCTCAGGCCTAGAGGATGCTGGGAAGGGGGCACATGCTTTGGGAGAAGCTATGGGGATGGGGGAGTCATCCCATGCGGGGAGGCAATCCAGGCCTACCTGCTGTCCATCCACACTCTCTGGGAGAGCCAGGCCTCCAGGGCACGCTGCCTGCTGCCACAATGGGCCCAGAGTACCCCTCAGACAAGGCACAGCTACGGGCTTGAGGAAGGAGAGAGAGCCCAGCAAGGAGAGCCCAGCGAGTCCCCGCAGGAACCAATCCCCCCAGACACAGAGGAGAGAGCACGCTGCACCGGTGGGCCACACAAACTGCCATCTTGTTCCAAGTCTTTATTCACTCAACGTGTCATAGATCATAAAGAGTAATCTCAAGACAGAATGAGCAGACAGGAATGCCACGGGGAGGGGCCCTTGTCACATAAACCCTGAATTCATGTGAAAGGAAGGAATCTGCCAAACAACAAGGCACTTGCATGACACTCTTGGGACTTAGAACATAATTCTCCCTGTTCTACAGATATGGAAACGGAGGCTGAGCTGGAGGGACTTCTCACGGCCAATGAACAGCCAGGCTAAGCAAGAGAACAGATTCCAGGCTCTGGACCCGCACACGCAGCACACAGCTCTAATTCCCAGGCTTCTAATTATAGGCAGAAATCCCTGCAAGGGACAGACTGGTGCTGAGACACAGGCCAGGCCAGCTTCATGCTCTCCATGAGGCCAAGCTGCCTCTGGGGGCTGTTTGACCCCTGCTCTGCACAGGTACTGGCTGGTCGCAAGCCCCTGGCCTTCCAGAGTCCTTCAAATCCAAGTGGGGCTCATTTTCAGCCGCAGTCCTCACCCTGGGCCTGCCTGCTCGCAGCTCTCTGCTGGCCGAATTCCTACTCAGTAATTGAGCTTTTTGCTCCCTCACTGTCTAGGCATTTGCTCTATGAGGGGAACAAGAAGAACAAATGCACAGATGGCTGAAAGGCACAGCCAGGCTCCGGCCTTGACCTGCTGAAGCTGCACAGCCCCTGGGGTCCACTCTGCCCCTGCTCTGGGGCCCCAGGCTGTTTCTTGCGCCACCCACATCAAAGCTGTCCCAAGGCTCCTGGTGGCAGACACTCCGTCTACGGCTCCCTTTGAAGCAGCACCAGCCACAGGCCACCTCCAAGACGCCAGTCCCTCTCTTAACAGCTACTTCCCACGAGTCCCTCCTTCACCAAGCCTCCCAGCACACCTGCGAAGCCACCAGGGAGAGCATCCATGCCCTCATGGCAGCTGAGGAGGCCAAGGGGAAGAGAAGAAAGGGGCCTTTGGGTCCCATCGCACATGTCAGAGTCTCACACTCAGGTGCCACCTGTCACTGCAGAGGCGAGAAGGTGACCTCAGGCACCAGTGGGAAGGCCAACAGCTCACATGGGCCCCAAGTCCTCCTAGGACTCAGAACATTCCGTAGCGAATCCCTCACACCACCAGCTCTGCCAGCCTCACACACACTGGGGAGCAGAAGCCTAGGAGCCACAATAGAGAAGGGACATCTAGGAGGAGGGTGGGTGGAGGAGCAGTGGCCCAGCCCACTGCTGCAGGGGACTCCCCAATACTCAGTGGTGTCCTCAGAGCCAGAGATCAACCTGAAGAGAGCATCAACTCCAGCACCTGAGCGTCAGCACACCGCAGCCAGCCAGGAGAACCCACTCCCGGGGATGGAGTGGGTTCCAGATGTGCTGTGTCTATAGAAATTACCAAATACAGCCACAGGCAGGAAACTAATTGTGCAGTGGATCTAATGCCAGTGCTTGGAAGGACCTGGTCCACAGCATGATGAAAGAAGGCTCTGATCATCTGTGTAGATCACAGCCACCACCACAAGCAGGCTGGCAGCTTCACTGACGGGAAACCCCGGCCATGGGGAAGAACCGTCTCATGGACACTCAGGGAGGTCTCCTCCACGTACAGCACTCTTCGGGGACCCTGAAGACCAAGGCATCCACCGTCCTCCAGGTTTCCTAACTGATGGACAGAGGCATAGACAAGTCACCAGGGTCCACAGGGTAAAAAGGGACAGAGTCCATCTTCCTTGCCAAAGGCAGCTCAGTCCAGAATCTCCCACAAGGTCCAAGCACATATTAATATTGGAAATGATGTGTGCTTATTAGTTAGGGTGTTTTCAGCAGTGAATAAAAGAAAACCCAACTCAAAATGGACCAAACAGTCACCTGTCCAAGGACAGGAGGGCCAGGGCTGGTCACTTCAAAGCCTCGAGGATAACACCAAGCACAAGGCTCCTTCCTTCTGCCTCCACTCCAGACTGTCCTCATGGTTGCAAGACAGTGGCCACCACACACACACTCAGTGAGGCCTAGTGGAGACCTGTCCTCAGAAAAGCAAGGAAATTCCAAAGGTGCCTCAGCTCACTCCTTACAGGGCATCACAGCACCCAGGCACAAGGTCCCCTCAGCACCCTGTGGCAAGGGGTGTTGAGCATAAAGGGTACTCAGAGCTCTGCTGAAGAGGACAAAGGCAGAAGGTGGGAGCAGCCAGCAGAGTTGGCCCTGACGCGGGGAGAAGGCTTGCCTGAACGGGATGATCCTGTACCAGCATCAGGGATGTTAGAAAGGTCTCTAATAAGGCTCTGCTCTTCCAGGGTGAGGACGGAAGAAGAAATCTGCTTAAAAGGAAACAGGAGTCCCAAAATGTCCATGAGGGGCCTTGTGCCTCGACTGGGTCAAGATGAGGTGATCCAAGCAGAGCCGGGTCACTGTGGATGCGCCCACTCCCGGAGCTTACCCCCCACTTCCTCCTGCTCTGTCGCACATGCAGCCTTTACCACAACTGCTCTGCAGGCCAGACGGGGACAAGCTGCACACTGATTCACTGATGGGGGACTGAAGTTCAACCCTCCCCCAAGACCTTCGCTCCACCTGTGCTCACCAGCCCTGTGCTCAGGGCACAGGACCAGCAGGCAAAGAAGGACCAGGGTGGGTGTGACAGAACTGGGCTCCATAGGCATTAAGAACAGAGACCAGTGAATAGCAGCTGGCTCAGTGTGTCCTCGTGGTGAAGGTCAGTCTGGCCTTGCTGCTTGTCCCATGGTATCCTCTTAGAAGTCCCTGCATCTGTAGCCAAGCCCTGGCAGGGGGTAGAGGCAGGCCTGTGCACAGGCTTTGGCTTTAAGGGTGGTATATGTGGCAGGGTTTCCACAACGAAACCCTGGATGAGCCTTAACTGCCAAAATTCTCCAGGGAAGGGGAGCAGGGCCTGTGGTGGGTGATGAGCTGATGGCTCACCTTGGACTCACTGTCCAACATCAACCAGGGTGGCACAGAAGCAAGGACCTAGATGACACCTGCAGGTGTGTGCAGCGTGGGAACGCATGTGCACGCAAGAACCTCAGGGCAGCAGGGCATCTGGGTTTGGTCTGGGTCCTGCATCAACTCACTCTGTGACCTTGGTTGACTTCTCTGAGTCTGGGTTTTCCTTCCTCTAAAATAAGGGAACTGAGCCTGCCAAGAGTCAAGGGTCATCTCAGCCCTGACAATTACAGTTCTTTCCAAAAGGCTTGGTTGTTTCCAAAAATTCTATTAGTAGAAAATAGTTAAATGGATTAAGATCAGCACTGGAGCCTTAGTAAATCTCTTTGCATACAACTTCCCGTGGGGTCAGACAATCCCTGCAAACTTCTACAGCAGGAGAGGAAAGGAGGTTCCTGGGGTCCTCCAGATGGTGGCTTGCTGAGCCATCTTCCTGGGAGGAGCACAAACAGCCAGGACCCACCACTAGTTCTGCATCTGCTCGGAGTTACCCGTGGCTGCTCACAGTGCTGTAACCTCATTCATTCCCTGAAGCTTGGAAAAAAGAGCATTAAACCAACAAATAAAACTAAAACCAAAGGAAAAGTTGGCAATCTGCTTCAAACTTAATGAGCCAAGTCAATCCCTTCTTTCTCTGCTTTGAAAACTACAAAGTGCTCCTCAGTTACAGAAATGTTTTTGTTGCTGAATCTGCAGAATCCGCTCTATCCGCCAGCCGCCCAGCATGCTCATTTTCAGAGGATGGAGCTTCCAGACTGTCCCTGTGTTGGTTGAAGTTTGCTCCAAAGGCTAAGGTTGCCGCAACTGGCTGCTACTCAAGTGAGTGATTCAATGCGCCTTTTGGAAATGGTTATGCTAACGTTTCATTTTCTTTAAGAAATATGCAACAGAGGAAATAGCATGTCCCCTGTACCCAGCAAGGAGCACGTGTGCCTCCTAAGGAAAACAGACTTGCGTAGAAGAGCTGCCAGGAGGGTGCTAGATCTAAGGACTTGCTCAAGAGAGAGGCGAGAGTGCTCCAACCTGGGTAAGAATGGACAGGAACACATGAGCAGGGGAACAAGGGTGGTGGATTCCTGGACTACAGACCAGATGAGATCGAGACTTGCTGAGATGGTCACAGCATTTAGGGCCCAGTACACACCCCCCTTGTCCATAAAGTGGGTTAAAAGTGATGTTAAAGGTACGAAAATACAAAACCTTTTCCTTTCTTCCATTTTCTCTCTCCACTGATCTTGATGGTTTCTATTTGCTAGTTATTGTCACGGTCCTTTGAGAATAAAGATACTCACAGGGCAACAAGACACCAAGGGGGCCTCACAACTCAGTGCTCCACCAGCCAGTGACACAACCCACACATTCTGCCCCTGTTGGGGGTGGGGAAGTTATGCCAGGTATCTCTCCTTTCTGAAGGCCCACTGTCCCAATCCACAGACAATGGATGACCCAAAAGGAACTGCCACCTCTGTGCCAGAATGCATGAGATACCTGGATCAGGGTGGGAGAAGCTTGCTCCTGCCCAGTGGCCCATAGGATACACCATGGCATTGCCAGCCTGAGCCCTGCACCAAAGCTGCCACTAGATGCTAAGGGCTGTGACGCCCAGCCCCCTACTGCCATGCCCACATCTCTTTCAGCAATGTGGGATGGCAGTGATCACTGCACAGAGATGGGAGAGAAGGTCAGGCAGGGTCGGGGTCCTAGGAGACAGAGTGGGAAGGCCAAGGATCTGTCTAGCAGAGGAAGGAGGAGGAGGAACCATGCCTGAGCCAAGGCTCCAAGCCCCCTGGGTACACTGGATAATTAATACACAACACAAATTCAAAGACAGGATTAGGATGGAGACCTTGGAGTATAGGGCTCTTCTGAGCCCACAGCCCGTTGTGTACACGGGCCACACACCCATGAAGCTGGCCCTGCCAGGGAGGAGGTGGTGGACCAAGATGCTTGGGATTCAGGTTAGAGCAGATGAGGGTTATCAGTGAGGACCAAGTCAGGAGTTTGACGTCGTTGAGGTCAAGGGTGGCTGCCATGAGTGGAGGGTGAGACCAAGGAGCTGAGCGGCAGGGCACGAGGGACCTGCTGAGGGGCACTGAGATCACAGCACATTAGGCTCAGTCGCCATCATCCCACTCCTGACCACTGCTATTGATGTCCTGGGATGGAGCAGAAAGGAAGTGGGATGAGGGGAAGGTGGAGGAGGTAAGGAAAGTAAGGAGATGGAGAGAAGAGCAGAGGAAAGGATACGCCCTTCCTCCTCACTGTTTACGACACCACCATAATATTTAGTCTCCTGTAAGATATCGAGAAATGTTTGCCATTTCAAATATCCTCCTACTCATGTCCAAACCACAACATGTCAACAGTTCTATCTGGGCGCCCAGCAGCCAGTGACTGTATACATTCTGAGGCATCCAGAGGAGAAACCTCGTCTCGCTCAAGTCTGACGTTTGTCTTGTCCATACTCAGTGCCTTTGATCCGTCCTCTTCTATCCACTGATCTCAGCAGGGCTGATGCTGCTACAGCAGTGCTGGGCATGGCGGATGCTCAGTAAATATTTATGAAGCCAGTGAAGGACTGGGTGAATACACAAGAAAATGAACCGGCCAGATCTCAAATGTCCATCAGGATCAAAAAAGCAGGTGATCCTCAGGTTGGCCGAGACTGGCATTTTGGACAAGGCAGCTTGACTCACGAGGTCGGGTTGGTAGCTGTCTCCACGGTAGCAAGCCGGGACTCAGCTCCTACCTGCCAGGTATAAGTACAGGCTGTGCTCTTGCCCTGTCTGGTGAGTGGCGCGTCTGGCTCAGAGCAGCCTCCCAGCGTCTGCTGGCTCAACTAAGGGCGCTCTGGCTCCGTGTGACTCAAGCACTCAAGTGTGCGCACAGGAAGTCCTTGGGATGCAGCATTGTTTTTCAATGTATTTTTAAATGTTTTAAAAGATGCATAATCTTCTCTAGATAGAAATGATTTGAGCCGGGCGCGGTGGCACAAGCCTGTAATCCCAGCACTTAGGGAGGCTGAGACAGGAGAATCACAAGTTCAAAGCCAGCCTCAGCAAGGGCGAGGTGCTAAGCAACTCAGTGAGACCCTGTCTCTACATAAAACACAAAATAGGGCTGGGGATGTGGCTCAGTGGTCGAGAGCCCCTGAGTTCAATCCCCAGTACCAAAAAAAAAAAAAAAATGATTTGAGATGTTCAATAACAAAGGGCACAGATTAATTAAATGTATATTCAAAACTGAACATGGGACCTAGGGAGGTCAATGGACTCTGAGAGCCGCCTGTAGATAAAACAAAGAAGGAAACACCATGAGCCACATGCTCCAGTGAACAGAGTCCAAGGCCCTGTTTAACAGAAGTGACTTGTTAATTAGCACGTTATTAGAATAATCAGTCCTCAATTCACTAAAAGGTCTTATTTCTCCCTAGCCACAGAGGGAGGTCTGATGGTTTTGGAAAACAGTCAAGAGACTCCATCCTCCTGCTGTGAGTGAAAGGTGGCCAGGTCATTATGAACCCTTTGTATTTTCAAACTCTTGGGAAATGACTGCTTAAGACCTTGGAGCTTTCTAGAGTATGAGCAGGAATCCCAAAGAACCAAGGCCAATAAGAAATAGACAATACAACGAGAAACCAACTAACCAGAAACATTGGCTTTCATTCTGGAAGGTTCTAATAAACTCACTGGAAAATAACCGTTTGCACATGGCCCAAGACCCAGGTCCTCCAGGCTTGGCATGAAGGAAGAATTGAGTAACTCCATCCGCAATGCTCATCCCCACCGCTGTCCCTGTGGCCGGCTTTCTGTCTTCCCATCTCAGTGGGGATGTCCCTTTCTCACAGAAGCCCCCTGTCCACACCATCTTTGGA
Source organism: Geosciurus inauris (assembly GCA_004024805.1). Taxonomy (NCBI): domain Eukaryota; kingdom Metazoa; phylum Chordata; class Mammalia; order Rodentia; family Sciuridae; genus Geosciurus; species Geosciurus inauris. Next base: position 1,548 of record PVHX01006295.1, on the reverse strand, counting down.
GGCCTTCCCAGACCCAATGCCTCTCCCTCCTCTCTGGCCCCTTCATTGCACTTTACCTGTTTCCCACACCAGACTCCAGCTCCATGGCTTTTTCCCATCCTGCCACATCCTCAGCTCCTCATAGAGCACTTGGCCAAGACAGATGCTCACCGAGCATTTATGAAATCAGCACATGAATTAGGAACAACTGACTTTAAAAGATCCAGTAGGATCTTAAAGTCAGATAATAATCTGTAAAATCCTGTGGAACTGCAAACTCCTTCCTTCCAAAATCAGTAAGCAATGGGTAAATACAAAGCCTCTACTTCACCTGGCAAGACCAAAGCTTCTCTGCCCGCTTCCCCTGGCCACTTGGCATTTCACCTCCCTTGGTTCTCATGGGCATTACCTCTCAGCCACTTTCAGCTCCTCTAGGACAAGGTCATTGTCTACCAGTGGGGTTGGCAATTTTTTTTTGCGTAGTGTCAGAAAGCAAATATTTTTGGCTTCATAGTCCGTATGGTCTCCATTCCAACCCTGCTGGAATAGGACATGAATGAAGGAGCATGACTGTATTCCAATAAAACTTTATTTACAAAAACACATGGAGGGCCAGATTTGGACTGCAGGCTGTATTTGGACCCTGGACTCTATCTAACACACAGTCATCACACTGTCGGACACACTCAACTGTCAAATAGAACCAGTTACGTCTCCCCAAAGTGAAGACAGCAGGAGACCCTCCCAATGGGGCACCTGCAGACTCAGACCCCACAACCTGGGAACTGGGAACTGTCAGACCGTGAGGAACAGTCTTCATCTAATTCCCTGAAAGCATGCCAGAATGAGAAGGCACTGCCATATTAAGTGAAAAACAAGAGCCAAAGAATTTCCTCAAGAATCAAAGAAGTTCTTGAAACGGGGCCAGAAAACACACAGGGCTCCAGTTCAGAGGGTTTGGGGAACTGAAATGTTTTTCCCATGCCAAAAGAGCAGGATCAGAACGAGAAGGAACTCCATCTCCATTCACCTCTGGACAAAGGCCGGCACGGGGGAATGAGAACCAGCTTCCACTTGGTGTCTGGATTTCTATCCCTCATGAAATATTCATCCTACCTCCCTAAAAACAGTAAAAATCGATTTGGTAATAGAAGCCATGTGACGGCAGCAGTCTCTGGCGACTACAGCAAATGGGATAGGAGCCCTCTGAGTTCTGGAAGAAAAAGAACACCACAAAGACGTGGTTCAGAGGGAGTGGGGGAAGAATCCAGAATGGAAAATCACAGAAACACAACCAGAGGGTCACTGCAGAGTGTGCGTTCCAGGCTCGGCTGCTCTAGGGACACCGGCGACAGGCTCCAGAGGGTGCCCGGGCTCTGCTGTCCAACTCGCTCTGGGCAGCTCGTCCATCTTAGTCAGCACCCTCTGATGACCAGTTGGCCTGAGGAGAACCAGCATGAGTCACGCTGAGCCGCGCCACCCCCTCCTTGGCCATCACCTTGTCCCCAGAGTCTGCCTGGACCCTCCTCACTCAGATAACTCAAGGCAAACTCACCACACACTGGGCCA